>CAUDNR010000055.1:19877-42116 GCA_958430865.1 Entrophospora sp. SA101 | reverse complement strand
CAATTAATGATCAGCAAAATTTAGCACCAAAATCGACTATTAATTTTCTCTACTTGTTTCACGGAACACGAATTAATAAAAACTTTGTTGATAGTATAACGAATTTTAGATGCATGTGTCCATAGATACATGTAGATCACAAAATATTTGGCCAATCAAACCTCCCACTATGCTTTTCACGGTTACTGATTTTATATATGATCGACATGGCACGTTTCCTGCATAACAGACTTTTGTATTTCGCGAAACACGAATTAATGTTGTTTCACAACAACCCTGGACACGCATAATAACAAAAATAACATTAAAAATAATAATTCATTTATGGCAAATATTTTGATAAAACTCCTCTTGAAAATTCTCCAGCTCAGGAGATTGCAATCTGGGTTGCTGTTTTGGATTTTCCCCGAATTCAGAGTTTTGAGTCTTGGGTTGCTGTCTTGTTGGTGGCATGTCTACTCACCAACAACCCTACCCCTATTTGAAAAACAAATTCAGTTGGTCAAACAAAAATTAAAGAAACAGAGAATTTATGAAAATGATTAATTTATAACATACCAAACAAATCTGAACCATTTTTATGACTTTTTCTTGTTGGCCATGTTGCTGACAATGATGTATATAATCATGTGATAATTTTAATCTACAGAACAGGGGACTAGTTGGGCAAAAATCCTGCTCAGTCCCCTACCCAAAATCATAAATTGGTTGGTATCAAAAAAACAGAGAATTTAGGAAAATGATTATTATACAAAACAAACACTATTTTACAACTTTCCTCTTAACATCAGAGTCCAAATGCAATTTCAGGGCCACAAACCCTGCTATGGATTGCAACCTCCTACACTTGAAACGAGCTGCAGATTCTCTTGATATTCCACCAGAGTTGCGACATCTTGGTCACAGAGCCATCCTTACCTAGAGGTGGGATCATTGCAGGCAACTTTTTGACTAGTATGCCAGCGGTCATCTCTGGTCTGGGTGCTGTGAGGGAAGATTAGTGAAAGTGTCCTTGACAATTGATGCAGTCTCAGTAAATCTCAGAGCCACATCCCCCCCTGAAAATTTAACTACATCATTGTATCATCGAGGCACACTAGTCAAATTAGCCTTTGTGTACATGAGGAATGACTGTAAAGTGTTCAAGGCAGTGTGCATGCTTCAACGTCTGCTAATTCCTGATAATCAAACATTGCATACTTGAATTGTTTCTTTCTGCAACAGTCAGTCATGCTACCTTGACTTCTAATTATATAAATTATATAATAATATTATTAATATTAATAATGAATACAAAAAGCAAAATGCCAATCGTTCGTTGTTGATAAAGATCTTATTACCCAGCAATGATCTGCTCCACATTTTGATTCCAATTATAATATTTATATAAAATAAAAGATGCCACATTATTATATCAATACAAAGAAAAAGTACCTCTGATTAGTTATTAACACATCTTCTTTAGGAGACTCGCGTTTTGTCATATTGGACTCTGCGAAGAAATAAATTAATTGTTTTTCTAATCCAAAAAAAAAATCAATCACATCAACAAAAAAAAATTTTGGTACAACACCAAGTGCCAATAATAAATAATTAATGATGTGTTTGTTGATCAAATAAAATTTCTTTATTTTAAAAATAAAAAATAAAAAAATGCCACGAGACAAAAAATCAGAGGAAAGAAGAAATAAATGTTTATTATAAGGACGGTGGTGGTGGTTATCGTCCACCACTTGTCATCACTCTAGTTTCTTATGAATAAATGGTGAATTTTTTTAAAAAATTCTTTAAAAGGTATAATACATCTTTGGAAATGTCACCTTGTTAATCAAGAACATTATTGATTAAAACATATTTAAATGATTTGACAGATTTGTTGAATGGATCAGATTATTATGATGTCAAGATTAAAGTTGGAGAGGAGAATGTTAAAGCTTTCAATGCACATTATAACATCTTGAAAGCAAGATCTTCTTATTTTAAGGTAGCATTATCAAATAATTGGGTGAAAAGATCAGAAAATGAAGTAAATTTTTTTTTAATTTTTTTAATATATATTATAATAATAATAATATATAGTAAAAAAGATAATTTTGAATTACAAGTTTTCACTAATTTTTATTAATCTTATATATATTTGCAGTGATTTCTCCTGGAAAGTTTTCAATTTCATTGTAAATAATACAGTCAGGGTTCTTTCCAAATTTAGAATTTCCAAATATGTGATGATCGACGTGGCTAATGCAAAAAATTGATCAACAATAAATATTCTGAATTGAATAAAATTTAATTGAATGAAATGAACAAAACAAATAATTGAATAAACAAATAATTTGAATAAAAAACTCTAATTAAAGAATATCAAGAAAAATTATATATACATGTAAAAATCAAAAATTTATTGCTCATTCATGAACAAAATGATTAATATAATTAATATAATACAATGATTAAAGACTAGTGCCGTAATCCAAAAAAGGAAAAAGTATGGTTGCAAAAGTGGTCGCAAAGGTAATTGCAACCACTTTTTATATGCCGTAAATACAATTACTACCATCATCACAATTTACAGCACTAGTCTTTAACAATGATGGTAAATTGTGATTGAATCATTTCTTTCTGTTGTGTTGTTATTGTTATCTGACATTAAGGATTTGTTGATGATGGTGAATGAAAATGAAGTTGTTATTATCCATTATTATTGGTTTAAGCATGTATGTATGTCTAAAAAATAATTTAAAGAGAAATAAAATTTGATCAATTAAATGTTTATTGATAACATCAATTTGCAGGAAAAGGATCAAATTTCTGGGTTGGCAAAAAATTTAGAATTAAATAATCAATAAATTATGCATTGGATGATACTTATCTTATTATTACACAACACATGATTCAATTGTCTTCATATTTGCTACTGTTTTTTTTTAAATCATCTCTCTTCTACTTCACCATTGTCAGTCCCATTGTGAATATCTTTAATTTGTTGCAAAATCAATAATAATTCTTCTTTCTTTTTTGATGCAAGTCCTTTGAACTGTGGACAATTGGTTTCATTTAATGATCCAATTAATGATTGAATTATCAATATTAATTCCCTGTTTGACATTGAATTTTCTGATAATTTCTCTTCTTCTTCAAGAGTAATTGGTATGATGTGCATAATTCTTCTAGATGGCTTTATTGAACCTAGTTTTTCTTTAATGAAATCTATTCGATGAGCTTTAGCTGTTGAGCTAAATGATTTCATTGCCTCACTTAATTTATTGTTTTTATCCAAGCTTTCAAAGGCATAATTAGGTTCAGATGGATCCAAGAAACCAGTTTTCCTTAATTCTACTCAAAAGCACTGTGATTCTTTTCCAAAGTCTGGACATGAACAAGAACCTGTACTTTCATGATCAGCATAACCAATTGTAGAAAATAATTTCTTTCGAAGCTAGTGGTAAAAAAATTTTAAGTATAAAAATTTAAGTATAAAAAAAATTTTTCAATACAAATAATAATATTAATGATCACCATCAAAAACTTGATACAGTTCCTAGCAGCAATCTCCCAATGTTTTTGTGTAGGAACAGGTGGTACAAGTGCTTTTAATGCTTTATTCACCTCTTCAAGTATATCATCTAAACCCTGGTGTTGAGACATCTATCCAGACCTAGACACAACAGAATTTTGTTCAATGATCTGATGAACTTCAGGACAAAGGCGTAATTGTTGTTCTTCATCAGGCGTTTGCAAATCAGGTGTTTGCAAATATTTGAGGAAATTATCATTTGAAATTATTTGATTATAGTGTCCTTCACAAAGAGAATAATTTTCTAAAAACCCTATCAATAAAGATAATTCTGGAAAATAGTTAGTAAAACATTTTATACATTTCATTACCAAGCTTCCAGATACATGCCTCCAATGTTGATTAAGTTTGGTTTCGCATAATTTCAATTTTTTTTCAGAATATTTCTCAGTAAGAGCTGCAAATAAGCATGGCAAACTACTTGCTGATGAATTTGACACTGAAAAGTGTAAAAAAAATACAAAATTTTAGCATAAAAAGCAACAAATTTGGACTTCTAGTAGATAAATTCTCAATTTTAAGTAAAAGCATACTTTGAGTAAATTAATGGATTAAGAAAAACGTTTAGTGGATTAAGAAAGTAAAAGTTTAAAGGTATTTATTTCAATTATTATAATAAGGGTTTGTTTTTTAAAAAAAATTTTTTCCAAAGGTACAAAGTATCACGTTGGCTCGTTTGTAACATACAAAACATATATGAATTGATCAACAAAGTGGCATAAATTCTACTTCCAAATTTGGAAAGAACCCTAACTGTAATAGTGATAGTGTCACTGATTAAATTTGGGAGAGCGTATTTTAATTGGTGATAACAATTGTTTTTGTTTTGTGTGGATCAGAATGAATAGGGGATCAATGAATTGATTTTGTTATTAGCGAATAATTTTGGGTAAAGAAGATAAAAGTTTATTTAAATAAAATATTACTATTTTATTTATTTAGTTTTCTTAGTTGAAACTAATTAACTTATGAGAAAGTTACTTTACAAGTACATTGAATTCAAGCTCCTTATATAATTCAATTAATTAGTAATTCTAATATCCCAACATTGAGATATTCTCTCAATATTGAGAAGTTATCCTGAAATTGAGACGATATCTCAAAATTGTGCGGATATCCCAAGATTGCAAGGATATCCCAAAATCCCAAGACGATTCTTTCTTAAATAAGTTAAATAAATTACAAATAATTGAAAAACGTATTACGAAAGTAGATGTAACATAGATAAAATAATAAAATAAGGTTATAAAAATAGAAATAATTAAAATATAATAATAATAGTTATCAAAACTAACTACACTATATATATATGCACATAATCTATTAACATCATACAAATTCATCTCTACACACCATCTAAGGTTTCTGGTCCAAACTGTTTTCTCAAAGCCCAAACTAGTTTGGGCAATTTGGGCTTCTCAACACTTTTTATAAGCATGAACATTAAAAAACAATATGAATCAACTTGTTTAACTTAAACAATTTTAAAATAATTTTGCCCAATTTCGTCTAATAACAAAAAATAGTTTGGGCTTATAAAAAAATAATTTTTGCCCAAAGTATTTGGGCAATTTCGGTTACTAATAGAAGCAGTTTCGGCCAGAAACCTTAACACCACCATCCCTGACTATACAGCAAAAAAAAAATCAAGAAATCTTATAATTACAACTGAAGCCACTACATCTCAAACTATTATTGACACACAAAACTCTAATCAACTAAATATTGGCCTTGATTACAATAACATACCTAATAATGAACAAGTTGTAACCAAAAAAATAATGAAAGACCTGATAAGGCATGAGAATATTTTCAGAAAGGTGATTTAGTATCAAAAGGACATTGGAAGGCAAACTGTAAGTTTTGTGGATTACTGTTTAAAAAAGGATGTGTTTCAGATATGCAGGAACATATTGTAAAAATGTCACAAAAAAGGTTGGAGATTATTATAGTGCATTTGTAGCTTTGAGAGATGGTAGCAATGGTGAGCCTACACATTAAATACTAGTGCTGTAATCCGAAAAAGGAAAAAGCATGGTTGCAAAAGTGGTCACAAAGGTAATTGCAACCACTTTTTATATGCCGTAAATACAATTACTACCATCATCATAATTTACAGCACTAGTGCTTACTACACATCCAGTAGGAAAAAAGAAAAAGTAACTATTATCCAAATCAAACAAAGCTGACAGAACATCTAGATTTTGCAAATATTAACCCTGCATGTCAAAAATGTATAGATCAAGCACTAGTCCATTGTGGTTCTCAAGATGGATTTTTAAGGGTGATTTTTGAAGAGAAATGCTAAAATATCAAACAAACAGTTATTTTAATGAAAATTAAGGGAACTGGTGAGTTAGTAGGTGGATATATAATCCAGTATGCTAGAATAAGGAGGGTATGTTCCCAGATGAGGAAAATGAAATTTAAGCAGATAAAAGCTTCATTTTTAAGATAAATGAAAGGCAAATTGATGGCTTAATATTAAGTAGGGTCAAAAAACCTGAATGGGCAATTTGCCATCAATGTACAATTGTTGATTATACTGTTGGAAATATAGCATTTAATGAAATGCTAGTAGATTATCAAATAGTTAGTATAAATTTGGTTATGATGAATTTCATTAATATAGAAATTAATATTTAATTGATGATCTGTCTATGAATCAGAGAAATGTCAATCAATTTATTATGGAAATGCGGGGGAAATTTCATATTAAATGATTGGCAAAAAAAATCAAAAAATTGAATATTTTGAGTAAAAAATAAAAAAAAAACTATAGTATATATTAATTATTGCATTCATAGTTTTTTTTATTTAATAATAAACTCAAAAATAATAATAGGACTTGTCTTCCATTGTATTCGATCTCCCATCTAGGAGCATGTTACTAGATTGTTTGTTAACAACCATGCGAATACACTACCCAACAAGTCCTGTTTAACAAAGGTAATATTATTCTATAAACATAAAAAAAAATTGTTTTCGTTTTTCCTCTGCTTTTCAAACTTTTGATAATGAATATCAAAACCTTGCATTTAACCATATATCACAACAACAACAAAAAATTCCAAACAGTAATCACTGATCCTCATGATACATTTGAAACTTTATTGACCAGTATAGAAGAATTTATGGATTTCAAAGATGATGTTATTGGATGTTACTTAAAACTTGGGAATAGATGGAGTGAAGTGTCCTTAAATGATTCCACATTCATGGCATTCGCACCAGAAATAAAACATGTCAAATATATATTAACAACAAGTAAATACTATTTTTTATTAAATAAATTTTTTATTAAATATATATTTATTCAAAAATTAAATTGCAAATTTTATAAAAAGATGACAATAATGATGATGATAAAGATGAAGATGATGGTGACAATAAAGATGTAGACAATAGCAACAATAACGACAATAATAGCATGGAAATACAATAATATATATATTTATATATATCAATTTTTTTTTAATTAAAAAATACATTTTTGACTATGTCATGACTTTTGGTAATGGATGGAATTTCGAATAGTCTTAAACATTTCAAATAGTCATAAACATTTCAAATAATCATAAACATTTCGTATCACTTTTATTTTTTTATTAGAACGTCTAAAGCATTTTCTTTATTTATAAAAATTAATAAATGTTACACGGAAAAATCAGATTTTTTCAATACAAAAACTCAAAAAATCAACATATCATAAACAGAAAACTTTTTTCTTTACATAATTAATAGCAATAAAAAATACATAAATATGTTCTCTGAGATTTATTTTATTTGTATGCACAAAAAAAATTTATCTTGCAAGACAAAAGTATAGTAACTTTTTTTTATAAAAGGTTACCGATTAGTGTTTTTTTGGTCAATTTTCCCCCGCCGATCACTATATAACACTCACCGATTCATAGACGGATCGTCAATTAAAACTTTTTGAACCCCCCACATAATTGGATTTTGATGAAAATAAGCTGTAAAATCAATCCTCTTGTTGATATAATCAGTCCTGATGAAAGAAAAAAATTTTAGAAGAAATTTTCTTTGAATTTCGACAAGTAATAAAAATTAATAAATTTAATAAAAAAATTGAAATGTTGCGTGCATGATTTCATTGGTTATTTTCACTTGATTTTTGTGACACAATAATAGCCAATGATAGAATTTTTATCTATGCTCCAATGAGTAGGGTGGGATTTTGAATGATTGGCTGATCTGACAAATTCACCAAAACAATCTTTTGAAAAAATATAAAATATAAAATGAGTCCAATATTTGGAAAATATTTTAATGAAAATGAAAGATTATTAGATACAGAAGATTTTTATGATGTAAAAATATATGTTGGCGTAGAGCCAAACATCAAAGAAGTTCATGCACATGCATCCATTATATCAGCTCATTGTCCATTTTTTAACAATGTATTAAATGATACAACAAAAGAAAATGGGTATTATATTATTAAGGAAGCTAATATTAGTGAAAAATGTTTCAAACCTATTCTCAAGTGAGTTTAAAATTTTATTGATTTATTATTAATGATAATGATAATAATCTTAATAATTTGTTTATTGTTGAAAGGTTTTTATATACATGTAAAATTGAAATTGAAAATTATTCTGGAGCTGAAATATTAGAGCTATTAATTGCAGCAGATGAACTTGGTATTGAGTCACTTTATGAATATATTACAGAATATTTTATTGAAAATAGAAATGATTATATAAGTGAAAATCCAGTTAAAATTCTACAGTTGATTTATGCTAATGAAAAATTTAAGGAGTTAAAAAATATTTATTTAGATACATTTTGTGAATATAGCGAAGAATTATTTGAATCAAGTGAATTTAAATTATTGGAGAAACCAACTTTCTTGGAAATTCTCAAAAGAGAAGATTTTTCTGTTAATGAGATGGTTATTTGGGAAAATATTCTTAAATGGGGATTGGCAAAACATCCTGAAATCAATAATATCAATGTTGAAGATTGGTCATTACAAAATTTTGCAGATTTAGGCAACACATTAAAAGAATTTATTTCTCTAATGAGATTTCAGGACATTTCCAAAAATGATTTTTTTGATAAAATTGTACCATATCAAATGCTTTTTCCTAAAATTTTATGGAAAGATCTTTTACAGCATTATTTGGCTCTTGATAGACAAGAAACATTAAATTTTAATCCAACACTTGAATCATTGACAATCAATCAAAACTTAACCTTGCTTTTTGCAAGTTGGATTGATAGAAAAAATCCATCATATACCTCATTTAAGGAAGTCAGATATGAATTCAAACTTCTATATTGTAGTAGTAGAGATGGTTTAGATGCAAACATATTTCATCAAAAATGTGATAGCATTGACAAAACTCTTGTAGTTGGCAAAATTCAAAATTTAGAGCAAATAGTTGGTGGTTATAACCCACTTAATTGGAATGGAGGTGTTTTTAGTGGTATATTTAGTGGTATATTTAAAAAAACAACAGAAAGTTTTATATTTAATATAAGTAATAGGAAAGATATCAATACTGCACAAATTAGTTTTGTTATCAATAGTAATGAGGATGCAATCTATTGTAATTCTTCTCTTTTACCTATGTTTGGTGTTGATCTCTGGTTTGACACAGATAATGAGGTTGGTGGTACACCAAAGGTTTATAGTAACATCAATATAGTAAATGGTAAATTTGATGAATTAGAAGTTTTTCAAATAATTGATAAAAAATAATACAATGTTAAACTATTAATTTTACTTTATATATAATGAAAATTTAATAATTTGGGAATATTATTTAAAGGTTCCTTTTTTATTATAAACGTGTTATTGACCATTCATTTTTTCTTAAAGTAGATCTAACCCAAGTAATGAGGTTACAGAATGGGAACAGGAAATAATTAGATTATATTGCTTATGTTTACATTATAAAACAAATAAGCATAAAAGATATAAGCATCACTAATCTTGTGAATGAATTTCATCAAAAATTTGCATGTTGTTTTTACTCCCTAAATTTAAAATACAAGACATGGTCAAAAAATGATGATTTATAAGAACCCAATCTAACCAATCACATTTCCATTTTCGCTGATATTTTTTCCACAAATTCCACAAGTATGCTTGATGAAAGGTGGAGATACATCAATAAAACATCAAATAAAATCTGGTCCCTCAAAGATCAGTTGAGTAAAATGGAGCCCGTAATGTATTATGGAAACACAACAAGGGTTGCGGAACGTCGCAAGCTGTTTATGTAGTGCTATTTTTAGTTTAATTTGTGTAATGAAAATAGTGATACATAATTATTCTTTCACCCAAAATAAATATGATTCAAGTTAATTTTCTTTTTCACTCTTTAATTATTTCTTTTCATTATTTATTCATTCAATAAACAATGACTGATGTTAATAATAATAAAATAATGAAAATTCCAAAAAGATTATTTGATAGACTATCATCTGATTTATTACAAGTTCTTGAATCAACACAAAATTATGATGTTCTAATAAAAGTGGGTGGTGGTGACAATCTTTATGCTGAAGATTTCAATGGAAATAATGGCAATGATTTATTAGAAGAGGAGTTCATGGTACATTCTTTATTATTGTCCGCTAGATCTCCTTATTTTCGTGCAGCTTTGTCAAAAGATTGGCAAAAATTAGATAGTGAAAGAAACAATCTAATCGTATTAAATAAACCAAATATATCTCCAAAAGTCTTTAAACTAATTCTAAAGTAATCAATATTTCTTTTGCAAAAAAAAATTATTATTTTTGTTTTTTTTTTTCAATTCTTAAATTAATTTCCGATCTCAAATTATTTTCTCACAACTTAATAATTTATTATATAGGTATATTTATACAGGAATACTTGATTTCAGTGATCAAGAGATAGTAGATATTTTGGACTTACTGGTTGCAGCAGATGAATTGATATTGGATGAGTTAATTGAACATGTACAAGATTATTTGATCCAAAATCAAGCTAATTGGTTACAGCAAAATATAGTAAGAGTTTTGCATACAATATTTCAACATCAAACTTGTAAAAAGTTGCAGGATTATTGCCTTGAAATAATTTCCAATGATCCAAAATTTTTGTTTGAATCTGAAGATTATTTAAAACTAGAATCAAATATTTTAGTAGCTTTGTTGGAAAGAGATGATTTGGAAATGGAGGAAATTGAAATTTGGGATTATATGATTAAATGGGGTATAGCTCAATTCAGCATTAATAATAATAGACATAATAATAATATTATTAGTAATGAACTAATTGTTGAAAATTGGGAAAGAAAAAATTTTATTGAGTTGGAAAAAACATTAAATAAATGTATTCCTCTAATAAGGTATTTTCATATTTCAGGAGATGACTATTTCAAAAAAGTTTTTCCATTTAAACGTATCCTGCCAAAATCATTGAAAAAAGATATTTATGGCTATTTTTTATCAGCAAATTATCGACCAAAGTCGATAATTCTACCACCAAGAATTTCACCAATCGATTCTACCATAGTAACAAATAAACATGCTTCAATGATTGAATTTTGGATGCAAAATCTTATTAATAGTAATATTACTATTGGTACCACCATCATTAATAACAGTAATCCAATCAATCCAATTACTAATCATGGTACACATTCAAAACGTCTAGATTATGATTGGAATTTACTGTTTAGAGCATCAAGAGATGGATTTACATCAGGTGATTTTCATTCAAAATGTGATAACAAAGGAAGTAGCATTGTATTGATAAAAATGAGAGGTCATCCTCAAATAATTGGCGGGTATAATCCAGTTGGGTGGTACACATCAAGATGTGGATACCATCCAACAGAAGACAGTTTTATATTTTCAATGAATTTTGACGAGAACAATAATTTTGATAAATGTTGTAAATTAAACAGAGTGAAAAATTCTAATTTTGCAATCTATCATGATCCATCCAGAGGTCCAACATTTGGATATCCAGATTTAAGTATTAGTGATCGGTGCAATGAAAATTCCAGATCAAATTATGAGCCAAAATCTTATTACTCACATAATGACACTACACAAATTCCTTCATTCTATGTTGATGACTATGAAATATTTCAGGTAACAAAATTTATTTAATAACTATAATTAATAGATTGATTAATAATTAATTAATTGTTTATTTTCAGGTTATCAAATCCAAGAAAACTTTGTTCAGTTAATTATTCAATTAATCATCGGCCCCACCAGATGATTTCCAAGCACCAAGAATTAATTCAATGACTTCAGGTATACCAACACCATTTTTAACTTGGGTGAACACAGTTGGTCCACTTTCCCTATAAATATGTTTTATAATCATTGACCGTTAACAATTTTGTCAACAATCAAATTAAATGCAAACATTATCATTGATTTACCTCATTTTACGTGCATCTCTTTCCATTACTGATAGATCGGCACCCACTATCTCTGCTAAATCAGTTTTATTAATAATCAATAGATCTGATTGAGTGATACCTGGTCCTCCTTTACGGGGTATCTTATCACCACCTGCTACATCAATAACTATTTTATATTTAATTTTTATTAATTAGAATGTTTATACATGTAATTTTAGTTATTTAATTTATTACTATTCATTACAATATATTTAAATAAAAATAAGTTTAGATTTTTTTCTTACCATAAATGATATAATCTGCCAATTCACGCGAGTAATTTGCTATAAAGAAATTTAAATCAATCAATCAATCACATCAGAGAATATATAATACATGCTCTGACCGCCCCACCCACATATATATATTAAATATTATTACCAGCTAAATTATCACCTCCACTCTCGATCAACAATAATTGAGTGTTGAATTTAGCATGTAATTGTTCCAATGCATTCAAATTAGCCGAAATATCTTCACGTATTGCAGCATGTGGACATCCACCTGTTTCGATGGCTTTGATACGTTCAGTTGGTAATGCCTCATTACGTACTAGGAATTCGGTATCCTCTTTCGTGAATATGTCATTGGTAACTGCTGCAATTGAATATTGGTTTCTTAATGCTTTACATAATGCTAACATCAATGCCGTTTTTCCTGACCCAACTGGTCTAAACAATTGATAAAATTTGTAGGATGATTAATATAAGAGTTGTGACTTTGATTGATAGATTGATTCTAATTTTAAGTTTTAATTCTAATTCTAATATAATTCTAAATTTATAAATTAATAATAATAATTGAAAAATATCACTTACCCACCAATTCCAACTGTGAAAGCTCGCTCTTTCCAATTTCTATTTTCAATTTTTGGCAATTCTCGTTCTGTATACTTTCCAGGATTTTCTAAATGTTCATGTGTATGCCCATGATCTCCTCCCGCTCCTACTCCGCCATGACTATGTTGTGGTCCACTTTCGTCATGTGAGTGAGAATGGCTATTGTTATTATTATCAGTATTTGACATATGGTCTTCGAAACGACAAACTTCTTTTTGTGAGCTCATTATTATATTATTAATAATTTATAAATTTTAGAAATATTTAATTGGTAATAAATAGTAAAAGAAAAAAAAAGAGCAAAGAAAAATTTAAGAATATTGATCTTACTAAAATAGTATTACCCATAAACTAAATTGCCATTGTTATTATCATCATTATAATTGGTCAAAGATAATCAATCATTTAAATGAGGGGTGGGAATAGAAGACATTGTTATTCGTGATTCATTACATCTCATTCACTGCATTCTCCTTCCATTCATTCATCCGTTCATTCACCCATTAATTAATCAATTTTCTTATACATAATGAGCGAAATGAAGTAAAAAATCTCGATCAACCTATCTCTTATCATCTTATCAATGTGGTACACACACATTTTTAAAAAGTGTGAAAATTTTTTAAATTAATGTTTTTATCATTTCACATTATTTACATTATTTAATATTTAGTCATTTAACAAATAGCTCAAAAAAAATCTATATTTTAATTAATAATGAGATTGGTACCTCGAGAGCTTGATAAACTTGTTCTTCACCAAGTTGGTTCCTTAGCTCAAAAACGTCTTGCACGTGGAGTAAAATTAAACCATACAGAAGCCACCGCTCTCATTGCCTCTCAACTATTGGAATTGATCCGTGATGGCAATAATTCTGTTTCAGATTTGATGAACATTGGCAAACGAATACTCGGGAGACAACATGTTCAGCCTGATGTTTTGGAAACTTTGGTCGAAGTGCAAGTTGAAGGAACTTTTCCCGACGGCACTTATTTGGTTACTGTCCATGACCCAATCTCTTCTGATGATATTGACTTGGGATTGGCTTTGTACGGAAGTTTCTTACCGATTCCTGATAAATCTAAATTTACTCGACAATCAACAAAAGTTAGTAAGGAAGATAAAGATGTTGCTCCCGGCGCTGTTATTGTTAAACCTGGTAAAATTATTTTGAATGAAGGTAGAGAAAGAGTTGCTGTAAAGGTTACAAATACCGGTGATAGACCAATTCAAGTAAATATATGCATTGATAAATTTTTTTATTCAAAGTACTCACGTGACTATTATGATGACCAATAAAAATAACTCTGATTTATAATCTTTACACATATTTATATAGGTTGGGTCCCATTATCATTTTATTGAGACGAATCCAGCATTGAAATTTGATAGGGGTCAATCATATGGTAAAAGACTTGATATACCAGCTGGATCAGCTGTACGTTTTGAGCCAGGCGAAACAAAAACAGTCACATTGGTATCAATTGCTGGATCGAAATATATTAGTGGTGGAAATGGAATAGCAACCGGAAAGGTTGATTTGTCAAAAATTGAATCAATTGTTGAAACTTTATTAAATAAAGGATTTAACCATAGCCCACAACCACAACTTGCTTCATCATCGTGCACCCCATACACTATTGACAGAAGAGCTTATTCTGATATTTTTGGTCCAACAACTGGGGATAAAGTTAGATTGGGTAATACTAATTTATGGTTGGAGATTGAAAAGGATTATACCAAGTATGGCGATGAGTGTAAATTTGGTGGTGGCAAAGTGTTGAGAGAGGGTATGGGTCAATCAACTACCATAACTGACAAGGATGCTTTAGATTTAGTTATAACTAATGCTATAGTTCTTGATTATACTGGAATTTATAAAGTAATTATATTATTATTTTTATTTTGTTGGAGAGGAAAATATTATTTTCGTTAATAATTTAATAAATTTTTCATATTTGTAAATAAGGCTGATATTGGAATAAAGAATGGATTAATTGTTGGTGTTGGTAAAGCTGGTAATCCTGATGTTATGGAAGGTGTGACACCTGGAATGATTGTAGGTGCTACTACTGAAGCCTTGGCTGGTGAAGGTCACATATTCACAGCTGGTGCCTTGGATGTTCACGTTCATTATATTTGTCCTCAATTAATTCCTGAGGTAAACCTATGTTTCTTAATATTAATAATTTAATAATTTTTGTATTAATTCATTAATTGACACATTCTCACGTACATATTCTCTTCCTCTTTCTCTCACATTTATTACATATAGGCAATATCATCTGGTATTACAACATTAGTAGGTGGAGGTACAGGGCCAAATACTGGTACCAATGCAACAACATGTACACCGGGGCAACATCATATAGAAATGATGCTATCTGCAACAGATGATATGCCAATTAATTTTGGTTTTACTGGTAAAGGTAATTCGTCAGATCCTGTTGCTTTAGTGGAGCAAATCAGAGCAGGTGCTATGGGATTGAAATTACATGAAGATTGGGGTACAACACCTGCTGCCATTGACACTTGTTTAGCTGTTGCAGAAGAATATGATGTCCAGGTATATAAATAATATATATATCATAATAGTAATAATAGTAATCATATATTAATATTGTTAATATTTATTACTAGGTAAATATTCATACAGATACACTCAACGAGTCAGGATTTGTAGAGAATTCAATAGAAGCCTTTAAGAACCGTACAATTCATGCATACCATTCTGAGGGAGCAGGTGGTGGACATGCACCAGATATTATCAAAGTATGTGGTGAACCAAATATTATACCATCATCAACCAATCCAACAAGACCTTATACATCAAATACACTTGACGAACATGTTGATATGTTGATGGTTTGTCATCATCTTGACAAAAATATCCCAGAGGATATTGCATTTGCTGAATCACGTATAAGAGCTGAGACAATTGCTGCCGAGGATGTTTTACATGATTTAGGAGCTATTAGTATCATTAGTTCTGATTCACAAGCTATGGGTAGAATTGGTGAAGTGGTGCTAAGAACCTGGAAGACTGCTCACAAAATGAAATCCCAAAGAGGTAGATTAGGTGATGATAATGATGGTCAGGCTGATAATTTCAGAATTAAAAGATATGTTGCCAAATACACCATCAACCCGTAAGTATATAAATCTTATAATTATTAATTCTTTTTTTTTTTTTTTTTTTTTAATATAAATTTTTAATTTTTATCTCTTGAATGGGAAATATAATAAAATATATGTAGTGCTATCGTGTGTGGTATAGGACATTTGGTAGGATCAATTGAAGTTGGAAAAGTAGCAGACTTGGCGATGTACAATCCAGCATTCTTTGGTACAAAACCAGAAATAGTTATCAAGTCAGGTGTAATTGTTTGGTCACAAATGGGTGATGCAAATGCCTCGATCCCAACAACTCAACCTGTTATTTCAAGACCAATGTTTGGTTCATATGGATCAGCTGCAGCCAAAAATTCATTTGCATTTGTTAGTCAATTGTCATTACTTGAATCAACAGTACCACATTATGGTTTGAAGAAGAAGATTGAGGCGGTGAAGAAGTGTAGAAATATTGGTAAAAAAGATATGAAATTGAATGATTATTTGCCAAAGATAGAGGTTGACCCAGAAACTTATGTTGTTAAAGCTGATGGAGTTGTATGTTCCTGTGATCCTATCAAGTATTTACCTTTAACTCAATCTGTTTATTTGTTTTAAAATTTTTTTATTTAGTCGCTTGATAAAAATATTTTTCATTCTTTTATTTTTTTTCTTTTATATATATTTTTGTTATTAATTTATATATTTATTTGTATTTATTTTTTAAAATTTAAATTTGGTCAATGTTAAAAATAAAATCAAGAATTTATTTAAAATTTATTACATTAGTTTTTACCAATTAATTACTTGAAAAGCTTTCATTTACTAATGTTATTATAAATAGTTGATTTACTATAAAATATTACCACCACCATCAAAAACAGGCAAATTATTAATTACGTTTACCTATGTTAAATATAAAATCATTTGTCTTTTATATCCATGGCCATTTCAATCAAATGAATTACTAATTATTATTCAATTTGAGTTTTGTTGATATATTATATTATCACGTTTTTAGTTGCATCCAAACTATAAAAGTCAAATTTATATTTAACTTTACTGAATGAGTTAATTTCATGGTAGGCTTTTTCTATCAATCCAATTTACAATAAGCTTGTTGTTGATTGTTGTTGATTCAAGCATTGATTCAAATTTTGGGACTTCTTGATGGTAATAAATTTAAAATTTGTTGTACTGTGAAAGGTTATTCCAAAATAACTTTGGGGAAAAAGTATTTGACAATTTTCTCATTAGAAGAAATTGTATAGAAAATTTTTTGATTCTTTAAAATCATTTTCATTCCACTTGGAAATATTTTTCTTTAGAATTTTCTTGATCTCCATTGGAAGGCACATCAATTTCTTTCTAAGAAAGACATAAACAATGGTTTTCAATACCTTTGAAATCATTGGATTTTAAGGACCATCCTGAGCCACCGTTGATTAATCTTTCAAGTATACCAAATAGTAATTAGATACATTGATGAAGATTGAAACCTAAATTGAGTTGAATCCAGTTTTTTTTCCAATAATTAAATGGCTTTGTAAATCATCATATGATGATGATAAAATAATATAATGGTAAAATTATTTGATCGCGTCGTGTCACATGTCGTGGATGGCGCAAATGTATATTATTAATATAACATATAATGGGAGCCTTTCAATATACAGTTAAGCCTTGATAAGCTGAACTTTTGGGAATCACACGATATAAATTCGGCTTATAAAAATTCAGTTTATGATGATGATTTACAATTATTTATAATTACACATCTAAACTCGATAAGTCGGACGCAGCAATCAATTGTTTAAAGTACTTTATAATATAAATAAATGTCCGACTTATCGAGTTTAGATGTGTAGTATGAATATTATTTTACTATTAAGGTAATTATAAATTGAATTTTATCATTATAAGAATTATAAGACAAATTTTAACAAGATAATTTATTTATTACGTTTTTGGTTAACCAATTTTGAATTGTCATAAAGCAAAAACCAGTTTATATATAGTAGTTTGGCTTGAATTGAAAATGATGTTTTGAGAAAATTAAAAAAAGATCTACATTTCAAACTATTGTTTTGAACAATTTGAACAATATGCAAGAGTGAGTATATGTAGTTTCTAAGCCAAAAATGGTTCTACGTGAAGAATATTATATATCAGAGTAGTATTAACTTGAGATTACATTTTTCATATGTTTCTATTGAAAATTTCCCATATACGTATAGCAAAGAATTATTATTACAATACAAACGGAGCTTGAGAATGATAACAATTGGAGCCACTGGATATGGTTATGACAATGATCATGGCAGCAACGAACCCACATGGAAGGGATGAGTCCAACGTTGCAATCAAAGATAAATGTTATAAGCATATTGACTCATCAAAGGTTTCGATGGAGTTTGAAATGTGCCACCCAATCTCCAATGATTACCTGGTCAAGACCTCCGAAAGCATACAAAGAGGGAGGGATCCAGATAACCTATCTTTCATTTATTAATATTTTCAACAGTGGAATAATCATCACCGAATCAAACACAGAAAAAGATAGGGAAAAGCCCTTGCTGCCTCCATAAGAACAAAAGTAATTGGCCAATTTGGCCCATTCAGAATGTCATGTACGAATTATAAATTTACCTAATAAAATTTTACAATCAAATAACTCCTAATTCTCTTGTTGTGTAATAACCACCACACTAAATTTAAAGTCAAATTTTGCCTTTATATTCATAAATGTAGAAATTTTTTTTAGCATGTCCAATTACAAACAAAAGTAGAAACCAATGTCCAAATATTACATTATTATGAAATATTTAAGATTTCGATCACTTATGTATGTCCTTTATAGTAAAATGATTGAAGTGATAATATTATATAGATATCTTTTGATGATAAATGTAATTAATAATGATTAAGCAAGAAACTATAATGATACTGAGGAAATGGAGAAGAAAGATGCGGATATGTTGATTTTTTGTATATTATTTATTAAATTTACATGGTATTTTCATCACCATTTTCATATTTATTTCATCAACTAATAAACTATTGTCCAATTACAAACAAAAGTAGAAACCAATGTCCAAATATTACATTATTATGAAATATTTAAGATTTCGATCACTTATGTATGTCCTTTATAGTAAAATGATTGAAGTGATAATATTATATAGATATCTTTTGATGATAAATGTAATTAATAATGATTAAGCAAGAAACTATAATGATACTGAGGAAATGGAGAAGAAAGATGCGGATATGTTGATTTTTTGTATATTATTTATTAAATTTACATGGTATTTTCATCACCATTTTCATATTTATTTCATCAACTAATAAACTATTATTAATAAGATTAACTTTCTCTAATCTATATAGAATTTTACATCAGAGACAATACCTTTTTTGTAAAAGTCCAAGAATATTCTTTTTGTTGAAACAGTATTGAGTTAAGTGAATGAATGATAGCAAGGGTTATATTTTTCATATGTAACCATTAGTTATTTTACATAACAATACACTTTAGGTTTCTACCCTGTTGTAAAATTTTCAATCGCTCAAAAATTCCCAAAGTTGAATTATTTCTTATAAAGGCTTTATGTTAATTGATAACGGCATTGGATTAAGTGAATGAATGGTGGCGGGCTTGGATGTTTTATATACATCCATTAGTTATTTTTACATAAGAATACACTTTAGGTTTTTAACTTACTGTAAAATTTAAATTCAATTTGTAAATGGTGGTCAGTTTAGTTGGTGAAATGAGTTGTCAGGAATCGTGCCGTATTCCTTATAATGATATAAATATAGTACATGGTGATAAAAACATACATTATATTACTTGATAATGAATTTATTATATATATAATTAAATTAAGTACAAGGATTTAAAATATTCGCAAAAGTTGGTCGTCTATCAAGAGCTCTGTTTTTGCACGTCAAATAAAATTTTCTTTTTTTTTTTGAGTGATACAAATAAAATTCAACTTTATATTTGTCTCGTCTATTATTTCCTAACGTTTTTGCAATGTAATTAGCACGATTATTTGCATAAGAATTGATTATGTTTATTTCAACATGGGAAAGCGGGCCTCCAATTTTTATTTGTAGGGAATTTTCTACCCGATGATTTGATTCGTGCGAGTTTGCTTTTATGCGAGTCGAAATAATTTTTGACTTGCAATTGTGTGCGGTTCCGGAGGAATCATTGCCATTTCTCCAAGCTAATATTCTGATTATGTATCTTTCCCTTTTGGTTAATTTGTCATGATTTACTAAAATAATAATAACAATATGATAATAATTTGATTATTTATTTTAGTTGAAAAAATTTTATTGGAAAAGAAAAAAAGAAAGCATTTTATTAACTGTTCGGATCCAAGTGATTAACATATCTGAAGAAAAAAGAAGAGAAGGGAAGAAATAAAAACTTATTAATTAATTTAGAAATAAATAAATAATATATATTAAATATTTAACTAACATTAATAATAATTAACAGCCAATTATCTCTCAACAAATTTCACAAGAGTCAATAGAGTTCATTTCCTCGGCTATCTTTGACCAATTTGATTCATGAATTGTGTATATACAACCTTCCAATTTGTTAGTCTTGCTATTTAATTAACAAAAGAAAAAAAATAAATAACCAAAAATTAAAAACTAGAATTAAGTAAATTAATTTTCTATGGGAATATTACTTTGAGCGTCACTAATGTCCTTCTTGGGCTTCGTTGTTTCTTCGGGAGAAGTTTTTTTCCTGGTTTGATGACATCTATTTTTGCACAAACAATATTTGAAAAAAAAATAAAAAATAAATAATAAAATTATAAATTATAGTTAAAATGACTAACCATCAACCAAATATTTCATTTTCTGGCCCTTACCTCTCTTAAAGCATTTAATTATAAAGAAATAAAAATATTATTTGTTTAATTAGCATATTAAAATAAAAATCTCTAACTCGTGTAACAGACTGTTTTTTAATAATGAATATCTTTTCATAAATCCACGACTATTCAAAAATGGTGTTAATTTTTTGTTTCGTAGCTGAGATTATTTTCAGTATCGCTTTAAAAGAATTGATAGTAGATGTAAAATATCCCAAGCCTTCACAATGTTATTACTTTATGAGGGTGTTGGTTAATAAGTTTTAGAGAGGTTCATGAAAAACTATTTTATGGAAATTTAATAGTCATGTCAAGAAGTTTATGTAAATTTGATTCAGCAGAAAAGAAATTAAAAAAAAACCTATGATTTTACAAAAGAATTATTTGTTCATGTATTTAGGATGTAATCATTAAAATATTATTAATATTATGACATTTATTTCAAAGGTATCAATGGGAGCTAAAGATGAAAATGATGAATTAAATTTATTAATGAATAATGAGAATTCTTAACCCAATAAAATATGATAGAGTAGTTATGCGATAATCAATTGCTTCATATTCATTTATCCTCCCTCAAATAACTCATATATTAATATGATTTAAATTTTCAATTCCCATTGGAAAATAAAATAGAACTGAACCAGTTCAAAACAAGTAATTCCTCTTTGCATATCCAATATATCCAATTCGGTCTCTTTTGTGTTGAAAATCCTACTGATCCAGTTTCGAAACAAGGAATTCCTCTATATCTATCCAATTTCAGTCTCTTTGTGAAAATATTTTCCAATTCTTTGTATTATCAACCGCTTCTTCTTCTACTTCTACCATTACTACTCTCTACTAAAAGGCAAGTCTTTTGTTTCTTGTTCTTGTTAACGCTGGTTTTCTTTTTTTTATTTTAATTTTTATTTATCAAGGCCTTGAATCTACTTGGGTCCTCACTTTGAACATGTGTTCGAAGGAGTATGGCTATGACCCTGAATATAATGCTGCATCCCTAAAACATTATGTTTAGAGTTGGCATAGTATGGCTTTTCATTAATATACGTACTTCACTTCTTCATGAACTTTTAATTTATTTATTTTATCTTTTCTTTCATCCTTCCGTGAAAAAGTATCGATCCCTAAACTTGTTTTAACCTTTTTTTATATTTAGATGACTCGCAGACGACATGCGCGCACTCCTGCAGCTATTAGTCGTCGTATAGAACAACATCGCTTGCGTCATCGAGCACTTAATCTTCAAGGTAGTGTAGTGTAAGACGATATCTTGTTTTTATTCGAGTTAGTATCGTTTTTGTTTTTTTTTTTTGCATATATACACACCCTAGACAAAAGTTTTCGGACACCTGTTTTTACTAATTGCGCAAAACTACACATAATAACTATAC
>CAUDNR010000055.1:0-19867 GCA_958430865.1 Entrophospora sp. SA101 | reverse complement strand
CAATGATATCTCTCCATATTGTATTTCTTTCCCAAACAATAAATTCTCTCAGATGAGTTTTAAGTTCATTGATGGCAGCCTCTCTATCAGCATTTGTATAGAAGTTTGAATAGATTTCTTGTACTCTAAGAATTTCTGACTCGAGCCTTTCACGTGTCGATCTCTTGAATGCATAAGACTCATTGACAACATTTGTTAAATAGTGAAATTTTAACTTACACCCAATAATTTTCTCGTATTTCTTCAATATTTTTGAAAACCCTGTCTCATTAAGTGACACGAATGATTTTAGTTCAGATAGATGTACAAAAAGTTCAATAACATGTCTTTTAAAAGCTATTTTTTGTTCTTCAACAGTTGGTGGTCCCCATAAAAAAGAAACTCTGCGATCATCAAAAGAAGCTCTACGATTACCACCATTATTATCATTATCACCATCAACTGAAAACCTTATACGACCAGGTTCATCACAAATTTCCCCCTCCCCTACATCATCACTACTAATAAATGAGCCAGTTGCATCGGAAACAGATCGATTTCTTCTGGATTGTTGAAAACTTTTTCTTTGATGATGTGAGGAGACCTCCCGACCATGAATATATGAAGACTGCGAGCCATCAGTTGATGCATAAGATCTACTTAGATTATTGAGATTAACACTTGCACTATCTTCAAGATTTTCTATACATGCAGCTTCACCAATAAGTTTATCAACATTTTCGTAAAGTTCCTTTTCTTTATTACAATAGAACGTGTTTATTTTTGCTAATTCTTTATCTAGTGCTAGTGTGAATATTGGATTGGTTTTGGTTTTACCAACTAATAAAGGTGATTGTTCAGTTATTCCAGCTTCAGTGTCAGTTGAAGTCGAAGTTACAATTATATCTTTTTCAAGTTGATAAACAAGCTTTTTTAAATTTGAATATCTATTGAGATAAAAAAAGTTAAGGATAAGTTTGATCAATCGACCTTTTAATTTTGTAATAATAAATAAATGATTTATTGAATCGACATTAATTATTCTTTGTTTCAGAACAGAAATAATATATCGAAAGGATACGCAATGTAATGGTCAGCCCAATCAGGAACTGCGTTAAATTGTATTGAATGAGAAAACTTCATTCTAAAGTTCTAAAAGTGAAATTTGTTCTTGAAAATTTTTAACGTATATAATTGATAAAATTTTTTCAGAAAAAAAAAACGTAGTATTTTTATAATAATAATAATATAGATATGATAAATCAAAAAGCCAAAAAAAAATCATAATTAGAGTTTGGTTTAAACTTATCATTTTATCACGTTTTCGATCCAACCTCTTAAATGGTACCAAAAAATTCTTCTGACTATATTAGTTCATCTATCAAAATGAGTGAGCCTCGTTATAAAGAAGTGTAACATAATAATATTTCTAATAACGAATTTTATATGTGAAGGAACCAATATTTGCTTACCAAAAATAATATTTGCCCCTCAGGCCTGCAGCCCATGCGGATAATTCCCGAAATGTTACACCATTATCCCTCAATTCGTAGGGATAGAGCCTCAGCCTGGAAAACATATTATTACTTTTCTTTCTATATAGAAAATCTTTTGGGGTGGTTTTATTATCTAATCACTAAATTTGGAACAAGATACAAGATAGATGATCTCTGCCACCCCACATAAAGCATGCAACAGCTCCTCTGATCAGATCAGATACCTAACCAATATGGAATTTTACATCTTCTCAAGATTTACAGCAAAATTGAACAGAAAAAATTTCTCTAAAGTACAAATGTGGTACCATTTTCGAATAGCCATAGCTTTACATAAATAGTTCCTTTTGATATAAAAAAATATTCATTAAAAAGCTTTAATGATGTAATTTGAAAATAATGAACTGTTTTAAAGGCATTGCCAAGATAATAATACTGATTATATATGTCTATCGTTATAACAATAACAAGTTCGATTGTATTGTGTCGTTCCGTATTAATATTTAAAAATACCGCAACCGCAGCATATTGAATTTTTCTAGATCAGAGTTTTTGATTGTTATAATGAAAAACCAAAGAAAATGGTGAGTTAGCAGCAATTAGTTTGGCATTTAATATGTCATTCATAAATTTACTAAAGATGATATATTTCATTGATGTCGAAATCACAAAATAATATACAAATCAGCCGGCAATTAATTATCAAAGATTATAAGATCTACCACATTTATTGAAAAAAACGGATCAAAGGTACTTTTTAAATTAAAAAGGCTCGATTTTAACATATGGTTATTTCTTAAAAACACCAGATCAACAAATAAAGAGATTTGGCCAAAAAAGTCATACATTTTCATTTTCTTCCGTCATCTACATTAGATACAAATATCATTTCAAGAATAAAAACAGACCATCAACAAAAAACATATTCCTGTTCTTTCTTGAGTTTCCTTATCTAAAATAAATTATGATGTTTAAAGTAAAAAGAAAATTTGATATAATTTCTAAGAAGAATAGATAGGCAGAATAGAGAGATATATTGTTTTTTTTTAATTTCTACTGCATATCATTCCTCATAGTGACATTCTTGAAAACTTGGTAATTTTTTTTTTTAAATTTATAGTCTAACAAGTCTAATACCACTTACTTTGCGAACTCTCTGATAAAGGTTTAAAGCAATTAAAGGCCGTGTAGTATAGATATGGAGGGTGTGCATTTATTTTTAAGTCTCGAGTTTTGGAATAAGACATTTGTACTTATTATACAAAAGGTTATAATAATACTACGAAAATTATTAGCCACAAGGGAGGGGACCCTTCCTATAATAAGCCACACAAACATGGATATTTTTTGAATTTTCATTTTCTCAAAAATTTATTATGGATTTCAATCTTCCAGCAGATTGTTTACATGATATATTTGAAATATTGGACAAAAAATCATTGTTTTCATGTTTATTAGTTAACAAATATTGGAGTAAAATAATTATACCAATTCTATGGAAAAAACCATTTCCAACAATACATAATAATAATCATAACCATAATAATAGTAATGAAAATATCTTTAAAAATAATAGTAGTAATAATAATAACAACATCAATAATAAAACAAATAATTTAATTAAACAAATTTCTTATACTTTAATATTATGTCTACCAACTGATTCGAAAATAGAACTGATAAAAATTGGAATGAGACTTTCATTTCCAATAACGCAAAAACCAATGTTTAACTATATAAAATATTGGCAATACATTTCTCAGAAAGATGTCAAACGAATAGTTGAACATGTTGTCATCGTTAATAATAAACAAAGTACAAAAAACACTAATAGTAGTGGCAATGTTGTAAAATTAGCATATAATTTAAATTTGGTAGAAAAATTGATTTGGAAAATGATAATGATGCAAAGTGACGGGTTCAAATATCTTAATCCACCAGATGAAATCCCAATCACATATTGTCCTGGTTCATTATTATGTCTGTCGAACCTGTATGAATTGGAATGTTCATCAAAATATTCAGAAACTTTATTACTTGGTTTGGCTCACGTTTGTCAGAATATTTATCGGCTGACGATAAATCCATGCGAGGACAATGAGAATAATGGATTGTTTGCATTGATAGAACAGCAAAACTCTTTAAGAGAAGTCAAATTGGTGTCACCAAAAGGTTCTATTTGTAAACAGATTGGAAAATCATTGGCGAAACAAGCAACATCTCTAACCAATTTCACTTGTCAAAAAAATATTTGTTTAACCGAAGAGGCAATGTCAAAACTGGTAAATATTAGAGAATTGGATCTGATATTGGGCAGAACAAATCTAAAATCAAATTCATTGGAACTGGCAAAATTCGCAAAATTGAGAGTTCTAAATATAAATCATCAGTATCGGACTGCATTGCATCATTACACCAAAATAATAGAGACAACTGAAGGTGATCTGGAAAAAATAAATTTTGATTTTGGTTTATTTCCATGTATTGAAGAGATTCAACGATACATACAAGTAGTAACTGAGAATTGTCCAAATTTGAAATTTGTAACTATATGGTTTAGAAAAATTATATTTAAAAATAGTGATATTTTTTTCTACAATAATAAATCTTCTAATATGCATAATGATACTTTTCCTTGAAAATGAAGGCGATATAACTAGTAATGATAAATAATAATAGTAATAAACTTAAAAATATTATTAATTAATCAATTCTTTAATCATAACTTGTCACCATGCATTAAAATTTTTTTTTTATAATTCAAAGATTTAGTTTATTTTGAACTTTTTTTTAATTTACTTGATTTTTTTTAATTTATCAAATTTTTTTATTTGAAAATAATAATAATAATAGATTTCAAAGATGAAATTAAATCAAATTATTTTTATTTACATATTTATATATATATATATTTCATCAATCCATCGATCCATTTATTTTTTCTAAGAAATAATAAAATTATAATAGTAAAAATGAATAATAATAATAATAATAATAATAATAATAATAATAATAATAATAATAATAATAATAATAATAATAATAATAATAATGATCTTAATTACAATGATGATAATGATAATGATTCAACATTAACTAATAGTAGTTATGAAACAATAAAAGGTGATTATGTAGATAACAATCATCGTTATTATAATGAAGATGGACAAGAAATAGTTACGGAAAAAGTTGATGGCGGTGGAGATGATGATGATGATGAATTAATTAGAAATTCATCTTTAGAATCTGATTTTATGGTTTTTTTAACTCAAGGCTCATTAATAAATTACAACTATAATGATAATTATGATCATGATCATGATTATGGCTATAAAAAGAAGAAAGAATCTATTGCAAAAGAAAATTCTACATCTAAGTTAAAGCCGCCATCTAAATTACTAACAAATCCAACAAAAAATATTACAAAATTACTGTCACCACCAATAGAAAACGAAGGTATCAAACTCGAATCAGAAAACTGGATTACTTGTAGGCATGATACACTTAGAAAAATAGACAAATTTCTACAACGTGACAAGTTAATACTAGTTAGATCACCACCATTTACTGGCAAAACATCATTATGTTTTCTTTTGGAAAATTATTATTGTAAACTAAAAATTCCCGTGGTACATGTTTGTTTTCTAGGTGTACAAGATTATCGTGATTTTGAAAAATTTTGGATCAATGAAACATCAAAAAGTTGGAAATACTGGTTGGACCCGAAAAAACATTGTGGTGAACTCGTTATTATTCTAGATGAAACTCAATTGATATTTAACAATAGGAAATATGAAGATTTTTGGTCTAGAGTTAAATATTTGTCTAGACTATCGTCGTCATCATCATCAACTATACATAAAAAAAAATCATTGATAAAAGTCATTGCCTTTTCAACTGTTGCTTCGATTATAATTAATCCTAATACTGACGATATTAATAACGATAGATCATTGATAGGTGGTAGAACCACTAGAAATAGTAGTGGTAGAGTTAGTAATATTACACAAAGTCCAGTTGATTTCCAAAATAAATTTGGATTTGAATTGATAAGGTGCACAAAAAAAGAATTGCTGGAGCTGGCTCAAGCATTTAATAATCATTGTATTAGGAAGAAAATACAAGTTAGTGAAAAAATAGCTGGATATATTATGGATTTTACAGCAGGCCACGTTGGATTGATTAGGTGGATATTGAAAGGAATTGATAATCATTTCTCATATCGAGGTACAATATACGAAGTTACAACTGATTCTCAAATAATGCGATATTTAAAATCATCAGAGTTTATTGAACAAATTAAATCACATCGAGGAGCTGCACCACTATACAAGTTTACTAAAGAACAAGGTGAGATAATTGACAAATTGTTGCTAAAAGATGAAATATATGTGTCGGCTTCAGGTCCTGATGATGTGATGACATCGTTACTTAAAACTGGTGTGATTTTCTATCTGGATGATAAAGGTCCCGAGTTCAGGCTGAGGGAGGGCAGAGTTGGGTTTATCTCGCCCGTGAACAAATTATTGTCATTTTTTCAAAGATGTGTCTCGATGAAAGAACCACTGAAAGATGGTTTTGGCTTACAGGAGTTGATCAAGGAAGCTTTGTCTAGGATAAATTCAAAAGCGTTAACACATAATCTTGGCCGGTCAAAGGATGGTATGAGGTTGCTGGAGCGGGTATGGCAGATGGAGTTTTATAGAGCAATCTATAGCTGCTTACCTGACGAAATGCACATATCACCGGATGTGGGACGTATATTTTCAACAGACGGAGTTGTTGATTTCTACATCTCTGAGCCACAATGGGCAATTGAATTGCTCATTGATGGAATTGATATGAAAAGGCACCATGAACGTTTTCAGGATGGTATGTGTGAACACGTGGTATGGAGATGTAAGAAAATATAATATATAATTAAGTAATCTATGTATCTTTTTTTCTATTTATTTATCTATTTAGGTGGAAGATACTCACTAATACCGATCAAATCATATCTAATTCTTGACATCCGAGAGACTAGAACAGTACAAAAATCTTACCCCAACACGTGGCACATCACACCCAACTCTGACTTTTCAATTTTCAACGTGTTGGCTGGTACCAATATTTTTGACATTCCAATCCGTAAAGTGTATCCTAGTCTTCTCATTTCTAAAAATTTGTCACGAGTAACTAAACAAGAGTGTCGAGCGTTGGAATACGAGATGTCTAAAATACTTAAAAGAAAAAGACACGAAGGGGACATTAATGGTATTAGTAATGGAAATTGTGATTATAACAACATTAACAGTGACAGCAATAATAGCAATATCATTATTGATAATATTATTGACAGTAGCAGCAGTAACAACAGCATTAACAACAACAACAATGACAATAATATTGTTATTACTAATAGCAGTAACAAAACCATCAATAGTAGTAATTATAATGAAATTGAGAAGAAAAAAAATCGTAAAGAGGTTATTGAGAGTTTAGAGAAATTGATTGATTTCTTGACTAGACGAGAAAAATATCTAAGAGAGAGGGGCACGATTAATGAGGCAAATGATGTTCAGAGACAACTGGATAGAGCTGCACATGATTTGACACATGTTTTATATGAGGCAGTCGGACAAGGATTTGGAATTAATGGTGATTTGTTATTGGAAAGATATTATCGTAGTATCATTAATAACGATATTAATAACAATAGTAGCACCTGTAATGGGAATAGTGATGTTTGTGATATTGTTGTAAATGAAGACAACTATGTTGGTGTTAATAATGGTGCTAATAATAGTAGTGATTCATCGTCAATTCTTAATATTGATGATTCGGATGATTTAAATTTAGACAATTTCAAATAATGGTTATCTTAATCAGATTCTATATTAATACAATCTCACCACAATAATTTCTTGTAAATTATTACTACAGTATAAATTTCTATCAAGTCTACCCGAGTAATTTTTTATTTATTTTTTTTAGAGAATTGAAAAAAGTAGACAAAAATTTTCATTTTATTTTGCAATCAAAAATTATGTCCAATCACGTCTTCTGTGATATTAATCTCCATCATTATTATTACTGTACTATATACTAATTTCTACGAATGTTAATAATATTTATTGTATATGGCTTGGGATTTTATATCAATTAAAGATGGAAAAATCGCAAATTATTTTCATATACCGTAATTAGTTGAGGAACTGTCTTTAATAGCAATGGGAAGAATGTCAGCAAAGAACTGTGTCGCACGAATAGAAAATTAAACTGTATTAATAGTATATTTAGAGAGAAGGATTTGGCGGATTTGTTTATATTATGAGCTAACCCTGGGGAGAGAAGATTTGGTAGAAATGTCAAAAAAAAAAATTTTTTTTTAAAGAAAAATGAGATTAAGAATATCATCAGCACTAAATGGAATATATAAATGTATTTATTTATTTGACTGCTAGCTATTCAAATAAACATTGTTTTTCTAATTGTTCAAATCTATTAGGTGCAATGGGTGAAATGGGTGATAACGGATATGTTATAGGAAGATATTTATTATCATTATCAATTTCCATTGAGCCATAATTAATCCTGGTTTTATCATCATCTATATTTGGGTAGTCTGAAATATCCAATTCAACAGTTGTAAGATAAAGATTTTTCAATTTATCCTTGATTAATTTAATAGCCTCTTCATACTACATATATAGATATGAAAAGAATAAATAAATTTAATTATATAAGCAAAAAAAATTATCATGCTAAACAACCAACCTTTACAAAGTGCATTTGAACTTCCAAGAATTTTGATTTTCTTTGATCTTCCAATGCCACGACTTCAGAAGGATTAATAGATTTTGATGGTGCCCATATCATAGAACGTAGTAATGGCCAGAGTCTTTCTTTTTCCATTAATGAGATAGATCTATTGATAAGACTTGGATATAATTGTATCAATGTGCTTATTTTCAAATTTAAGATTAATTCTACTTGTAAATCTACAACAAATAATGTTCCAGATGGAGAGATGATGGGTGTAGCAAGTGGATATCCTGGAGTACTAGTGTTCAGTTGAACTGTATATAATGGTCCTGAATATTTATCTTTCAAATATTCTGGTGTAACTTGAAGCTCTAGATCTAATGATGTTTGATTGTTATCTATTAATACTCCTTTCACTTCTAATTCAAGCATTTCTTCATGAGGCTCAATTATGTTTTTTTTTGTGATTTCATCATCATCATTATTATTGTTAATAATAGGATACAAATAATCTTCAGGATTTAAATGAAGAGTTTTGCATAGTAATTCAACAATGTCTTTTCTACACTTAGCTAAATCTAAAGGTACCCTATCCTCGATATTTTTTTCACCAGGTTTAGCATTGTTAAATAAAAGAACTTCCACAACACCAGTATGACCATTCTTAACTGCATCATGAAGTGGTGTATTGAATTTGTTATCAGTGGCATTTATATTTGCTCCCATTGCAACTAATATATTTACAATTTCATAACGACCTTCATATGCAGATTCATGTAATGGTGTACGTCCATGATTATCAGTAATGTTGATTTTGGCCCCTGCTTCAATCAAATTTCCTACCATTTCTATGTTACCTTTCTTGGCATGAATATGCAACTGACTTCTTCCAGACAAATCTCTACTTTTAAGATCCATTCTTAAAATATCATTATTAGAAAATTTTGATCTTACACCTCTATTTTTATTCTTCTTGATAATAACATTGTTGTTGCTAATTTTATTATTGCCATTACTATTATTATTTCTAGTAATACTGTTGGAGCTCGCAATTGGTGATTTTTTTTGAATAGATTTCTTCTGGTTTTCTGATTTATCAAATGAATTTTTTTTATTTGCAAAACCTTTTGGTTTAAACTTAGGATCACTATTTACTTCTAAAATTGTAGGCTTTTTGGTTTGAACATCATCTAAATATCACAATATGACAATAAACATTAATTAATATTTAGTAAATATACATATAAACATAGATAAGCATTTATGTATTTGTATAAATATTACCTTCATTACTACTTCCAATTGCACCATCACTTTTTAATAACAATGCATTTGATGGTCTTTTATCTGAATATAAAAGGTTTGATTTTTTAACAGGTGTTTTAACAACTTCCACAAATGTCCCCAATAATTTAACAATATTTTTATTGGATGTGTAATCTACAGGTCTTTTTTCATTTACATTAGTTTTTTCAGGATCAGCTCCATACTCTAACAAAACTCTAATGATATCTTCATGGCCTTCAGCACATGCGTCATGAAGTGGGGTGTCCAATTCATCATATGAAATGGCATTAACTTCTGCTCCATTTTCTAATAGAAAACACACAATGTCTAAATATCCATGATATGCAGCTTCATGAAGTGAACTCCACCCTGCATTATCACATGCATTAATGTCAGATCCTTTATCTATCAGATATTTAACTCTATCTAATTTGCCTTCTTGACATGCTCTATGTAAATTAGTTTGACCAGCTCTATCTCTAGTAAAAATATCATTCTTATCTATTTCATTTACTTTATAAATAAATCTTTGTTTATTACTATTAGAAATATTGTCTGTACTTTGAAATCTTAAAGATTTATTGTTTGTTTGTTTCTTTTTATTATTAGGTGATCTAGACAATTTTCTAGTTTTTGTCACTTTATCTTTGTTATTATCATTATTTTTCTTTTGTTTTATACCATCATCATTGCCAATATTAGACTTTGATATTAATTGTTTTTTTGAAGGTGGCATTCTTTTAGTTTCTGATTTTGTATTAACAGTAATAGAAATATTACACTCACTATGATTAGTATTATAACCATTATCACTACTGCTGTTACTACCACTATTAATACTATAATCATCATTGTTATCAATAGAATTAATTATATCCATATTTGAATTTTCTATAGTACAGTCCATGGATTTTGATACAGGTAATTCATCATCATAATTATTAAAAGTTTCTCCTAATGAGGAATTAGATCTCATACGTTTAATACCATAATTTACAATATTATTATTATTATAAATTAGAAAATCAGTGTGTTCTGCTTCTGATTCATCACCTCTGACTGTTGCACAATCATCATCTGAATTAAAATCCTTATTCTCATATACTCCCATTTCTCTAATCGTCTTTTTACAAGTTTTAATTTACAAATTTACAAAGTGTTAAATCTCTTTTAATGAAAAAAAATTTCCGTTTTTTTTTAAAATTAATTATCCTATATTTTAAAAAAATTCTTGCTTATTTATTTTCAAATATATATAATTGATTCTATTTATTTATTTTTATTTATCTATCTATTTTTTTTTTAAAAAAGAGATTTAAAAAAAAAATTTTTTTTAAAAAAGCTCTTAATATATACCAGTTATTTTATTATTTACAAGTATTACGTTATACAAACTTAAACTTGTTGTACGTTGTATTAGATTGGCTAATATAATAATAATAATAATAAAGTTCTAGACTGAGTTGTAAGTAATTTGGGAAAGCTCTAATTATAAGATAATAATAATAATAAGGCGCGGAAAAATTAAAAATTATTTTACCATTACCGGAGAATAAAGTAGCTTTTGTCCTGGACCAAATTTTTTAAAGATGTTTTTTATATAATTATTTTATGAATCGAAATAATATTTATTAGTTTTTTAATATAAAATCCAGTTTCATTCTTTATAATAATGAAACTTTCTTGTCATATAAGTATTTTTGTGACAGTAATAGAGAAAGACATTCATTTAGAGAGTAATAAAAGAAAAGTTTGTCATGATGGGAAAGTGAAATGTAGTCTTTTTTCTCAGAATAATATATTTTTTATGATTATAGTCGTTCGTATAAAGAATAAAGAATAAAAAAATCAAAATTTATTTTGTCACGTGGTTTATTAGTACTTGTACCGTAAAGTCTCGAAAGATAGCACCACCTTTTTACAACTGTATAACAAATTGTTTTAAGTAGGGGCACGATCTTTCGGTAATAACTAAACTCAATTGAAATGTGACATAATCAATTACATATGTGAGTTATATCAATATTAATTATAATTACCCCAAACTATTTGCTAAACCAAGACTGTGATATTTTTAGATTTAAAAGTTTTTTAATTGATAAAAGATATTATTTAGTGATGGTGGCCGAAACTATTTTTGAAAAATAAATCAATCTACTATATTTTAAAAAATTTCGCCAATTCAGCCATTAAAATTAATTTAAGCCAATTAATTTCGGCAATTTCGGCCCATTAAGTAAGGTAGTTTCGGCCACCATCACTAATATGATAATGATTCTATTCAAATCAGTTCGGATTGTAACAGTTCGAATTAAATTATATATCCGAATCAGTTCGAACCAAAACACAATTCGAGATCGTCTCGTTTCGTCTCGTTTCGGTTCGAATTTCATTGATTCCTTCGGAGCCTTATCGAAAATAACCATACAGTCGAACCCTCGTTTCAACGGATTTTATATTTAAATCGCGTTTCAACGGACAACAAATTTTTTGGTATGATTTTTCTAGATATCAAACTTATCTGTAAAATCTTTTTAAATTGTATATAAAAATTAAAAATAGTTTAATAATGGAGCAAGGAAATTATGATATAAAAAATCTTCATCTCTAATAAACTTCATAGAAGTAAAGTTTATTTGATAAATTTAATAGTAAAAAGGTTTCCTTTAATGAAATGAAAGTTACTGGTTAAATTTCCTTGTTTCAAGTAAATGTCCATGTATAATGACCTTTTACATATAATTACCATGATTTATTTAAAATAGATTTGTATAAGTAAACCAGTTTTTCAATAAACAAAAAAAAATATTGGTTTTTAAAATTATAGTCACACAATATAAGTTTGAGATCGTCACAATGCGATAAATGTGATAAATAGAGCTTCCATTATGCTCAAACAAATGGGAGATTTTAATAATCAATCACATTAGAAATTTTGATCCCTGAAATCATCGGTAATACCAATGTTCATATTGTCTGGTTTTGTTGCAGCATGCCCCCATTTAACCGTTTTACATAACATTGTTTTTTTTTATATGCTATCTTATATTTTTAGATGATACATCAAGTTTCAACTAAGGAGTTAGCAAACGATTAAATTATGTCATGTCACATGAGAACCAATGATCTAACTTAATGAAACATGGCTTATTAGAATAGTAAAGGTAATATAATAGTGTTTTAATGTTCATAATGATATACAGCAAACAAAAATATCTCATTAACTAGTGATTCGAATTTTATGAATTAGACACCTATTACTATTGAGAGAATTCGAATGGTAGTTGTTTTTATTCAAAACAGCCAGATATTGGTAATTTCAGTTAATTTGATACGTTTTTTCTCATGATATGTATTACTTTAGCATAATGGACACTCGTTTTATCACTTTGTGACAAAATTGATTGTTGATCTTTTTTATGTTGTGAAACATGTGATTTCAATTGTTTTAAAATAGAAAAAAGGCGTATATGTATACAAAAAAAATATTATTAAGGTACATATTAATTTTTTTGCGCAGAAACGTTTTTTATGTTTGCCTTTACTAGTAGATTAAATAAGATCAAAAGATCATGTCTAGATCAAAAGTTAGATGAGAACTAAAGTTTGAAATAAACACTACGTGTATGTAAACATTTTATTCAAATTAAAATTTTATTTTACCAATTTTTAATTAAATCAAAAGCGTTTTTAAAGTCTAAAACTATTTTTTGTTCTTCAGTTATATTTTCCTCTACCTCCTCGTCTCCTGTTACATCAGGCTCTTCGAATTCATCATCATCATCCAACGAATCAGTCAAACTTTCTTTTTCTAGTCTTTTTATATAAGAAGATACGTTGGAAATTATACCCGCTTTATAAAATTCCAAGCAATAGGTACATTGATTATTTTTCATTTCATAGCAATTTTTATGAAATGCATGACCACATATCAGCATTAATGCACTTTGATCATAATTATTTTCAAAACCAAGGTTGCAATAATCACATCCATTAGAAGATGGTGGTTTACTGGTATGATATCCTGTTGGAATGCATTTCAAATTGATTTTTTTATTCAAGGTTGCTAAATAATATTCTTTTTTGATAATTTTTTTGCTTTTTCCCATATTTAGGTAAACTCTATGAAAATAATCAATTAAGAATAAACTTGTTTTATATTTAAGAAAATCTAATGTGGATTCTTTGTAAGGGTATTTTTTTGATTTCTTAAATACATTGATAAATGATTGATCCTGAGCTTCTAACACTAATGCTTGTAATGTTATTGCTTCAGCTGAATATTGTGGATTAGTATTGGCTCTGATTTTACTATGCCAATTTTCAACATAATAATCGTTGAAATTGACAAGAAAGGATCTTAGTGCATCACCAAATGGATGGTTATTGTCTTTCCAATAGAAATAGTCTGAAAGAAAGGCAAGTGGTATTTTATTGTAATTTTTTCGTCCCCATCTCAAAGCAAAGCTCCACAATCTAAAAATTGTATCTACATATTGTTCAAAAGAACCTGATCGAAATATAACAGCATAAATATCCAATGCAGCTGGAATTAAATTGTCCAAAAGATCTATCATTGTTTGGTATTCCATATCTTTACATACTCGACCAAATTTTTTATATATTTCTGAAGAGATTTCAATCCAGGCAGATCTAAGAAGTTCAAGAAGGTGATTTATCCTCCAGGGCTTTGGTTTTGCTGCTAATATTTTATTAATTCCAAAGACTGATTTATACATTACTTCAAAAAAATCCCAGTGTATATGCACCACACTTTCTCTCATGTTCAATGAAACATGTAATGGACCAAGGATTGGAACAAAATTATTGATTATTTGAGGTATTTGTTGAAAATTATTATTTTGCAGATTTTGATGTTTATGAAGAAGGGTTATTGCTTTACGTATAAACAATTGACCTGGGAAATCTGCAATAATTGGTATAATATTGCTTTGTAGGTAATTATTTCAGTCAGGGTTCTTTCCAAATTTGGAATTTCCAAATATGTAATGATCGACGTGGCTAATGCAAAACTTGATCGACAATAAATGATTCCGAATTGATAATAAAGAATAAATAAATAAAACTTTGTATTACGAATATAAACTCTAATTAAAGAGTATCAAATGTTTACAAGAAAAACTATATATACATGTAAAAATCAAAATTTTATTGTCTATTATGAACAAAAGTGATTAATATAATTAATAATAATATGGATTTGTTGATGGTGGATAAAATGAAGTTGTTATTATCCATTAGATAGACATTTATAGATTCCTTTGGTTTAAGTGAATGCTACATCTAAAAATAATTTTAGAGAGAAATAAATCATGATCAATTAAATTTTTAATGATAATGGAAAAAGGATCAAAATTTTTGGTTGGCAAAAAATTTAGAATTAAATAATCAATAAATTATACATTGGATGATACTTATCTTATTATTACACAACACATGATTCAATTGCCTTTTACAGTTTCCTTTCAAATCATCTCTTCTACTTCATCATTATCAGCTCCATCATGGATATCTTTAACTTGTTGCAAAATCAACAGTAATTCTTCTTTCTTTTTTGATGCTAGTCCTTTAAACTGTGGGCGATTGGTTTCATTTAATGATCCAATTAATGATTGAATTATCAATATTAATTCCCTTTTTGACATTAAATTTTCTGATGATTGCTTTTCTTCTTCTTCAAGAGTAATTGGTATGATGCGTGTAGTTCTTCTAGATGGTTTTATTGAACCTAGTTTTTCTTTAATGAAATCTATTCGATGAGCTTTAGCTGTTGAGCTAAATGATTTCATTGCCTCACTTAATTTATTGTTTTTATCCAAGCTTTCAAAGGCATAATTAGGTTCAGATGGATCCAAGAAACCAGTTTTCCTTAATTCTACTCAAAAGCACTGTGATTCTTTTCCAAAGTCTGGACATGAACAAGAACCTGTACTTTCATGATCAGCATAACCAATTGTAGAAAATAATTTCTTTCGAAGCTAGTGGTAAAAAAATTTTAAGTATAAAAATTTAAGTATAAAAAAAATTTTTCAATACAAATAATAATATTAATGATCACCATCAAAAACTTGATACAGTTCCTAGCAGCAATCTCCCAATGTTTTTGTGTAGGAACAGGTGGTACAAGTGCTTTTAATGCTTTATTCACCTCTTCAAGTATATCATCTAAACCCTGGTGTTGAGACATCTATCCAGACCTAGACACAACAGAATTTTGTTCAATGATCTGATGAACTTCAGGACAAAGGCGTAATTGTTGTTCTTCATCAGCAACCTCAATTGATTGATAAATAGAGTGTCTTCTTGCTGACCATATTGGAGCGAAAATTCTTCATGCTGCTGCTTTAAGGAGTGGTTGTTTGTCCCTTATTCCAGCACGATAATTGATTATAGCTTGTAGATACCAAAAGATCTTAAAAATTGATAATGTTTATTAGCATTTATTTATAAATTTATTATCATCAGATAATTTTCAATTGTTTACCTGCTGAAATTTAATTTATATAATTCATCATTTTGGTTTGCAGCCCAATCAAGATATCCCTCAACAGAAGGATTAGAAACTGTAGCAACATATGGCCATACCAATTCCATTGACATTGCATGGTGGTATATATTGCAAATTGAATCCCATGCTTTGTGATAGTCTCCACATTTTTTAAAATAACCCAATTGAGGTTCTGTACGAAATCCTTGGCATTGTGCAAATCTTTTTAAATCAATATTCCCAAAATAATAAAATAAAGAATAAATAAATATTAGCAATTATTATATTGATAAATAAATATGCAATAAATAAAAAAAAAACATACCAATTTAACTCCACAAAAGCTTTTAACATATTCATTTCTTCATGGAGTTGTCCTGGAACCATGAGAATTCTTGGATAGTCTTCCTTAATTTTTTGTGCATAATTATATGGAACTCCATCACAAACTACTGGAATCCATTTTCTTTCACCTTTGTTGATTCCACTAATTTCTTGAATGTGGTTTAGCACTTTACGAACATTTTCAATAGAGTTAGGGTTTAATGGTAAAGGATCTGGAAGAAAAAGATCGGGCAACTTAACACCATCTTGAGGTATTGATTTTTGAGTTATACTAATTGGATTTATAGGTGGTGCATCAGAAATGTTGGCAGAATTTTGGTAAAATTTGATATGTAAAGGTTTTGTGATATTTGTTGTTTCTAGGATTGATTGGTCAGCTTCTTCTTGTTGAATTTCAGCAATATTGGCCAATTTTTCATTACAATCAGGACATCTACATCATGAATTTTCTATTTCTGTTTTACCACATTTATTACACCTTTTTTGTTTACCCATTGCTGTATTATGCTCAGCTGCTAAACCATCAATAATATTTGTATCATTTTTTTCAGCACATGTCTCGTTTAAGATGATGGAAAGATAGTCATAAAGTTGTTGATCAAGTAATCTTTGCATTTCAGGTGTAATATCAAAAAGTTCTTCGATCTGCAATGAATTTAACTTTTGATTTAACCAGGGTCCCTGAATTGTTTGTGTTTGATCAGTGGGATCAAAATTAAACCCAAGAAAACTAGTAACTGTATGAAAAACCACTGTGTTATAATTACGATCTAAATAGTTATTCACTCCTTTTTGCTCATTATCAAAGGCCAAAAACAGTAAACCTTTTGGAAGTGGCATAGCTTCACCAGCTAAATTTTCCTGCCATTTGATGAATTTCTTGTAACCACCAGAACTCAAAAAGTGACTATCTAAATCAATAATTGTTTTTGATTTTGCTATTGAGTATTTGATAGCTGATGCAGCTAAATTGATTGCAGAAACATATTTACGATGTCTTGCACCATAAATAGCATCAACTGCCACTGCACATTTAAAAAGTTGTTCTTCAAGGGGATTTTCATTTTCATGTGTTGTAAATGTTTTTATAAATTCTGCAACTACTGGATTTTGCTTAGCAAGCCATCCAGAAGTAGAATATCCTAAAAGGCTATCTAAGCTAAATCGATCCTGATCATTAATTAAATTAATGATATTATCGTATAAATTTTTTCGTTCATGATTGGCAATTTCTTTTATTGATTCAATCCGTGTTTGTTGGTTATCAAATCTTCTACTCCATTTTTCTTTTAAAATTTCATTTTCAGATGTTAATTGTTTATTTTGATATTCCAATTCATCAATTTTTTCCTCATACTCATTTAAGAGATTGATATAATCTACTTGTTTGTTCTCTAAATTTTTTAATTATTCTTTTGTTCTTGCTAATTCTGATATAAGATATTCAAGGTATTTGTCTGGTGAGGATTCCTGAATTTCTGTTTCACAAACTTTTGTTTCAAGAGATGGTTGAAACAATGAATCATCAATATTTTTCCTTTGTTTGTATGGATTTGTGTTGACAGAAGAACTGGAAGTTGAATCAGGCATTTGCAATTATTTGATTATAGTGTCCTTCACAAAGAGAATGATTTTCTAAAAACCCTATCAATAAAGATAATTCTGGAAAATAGTTAGTAAAACATTTTATACATTTCATTACCAAGCTTCCAGATGCACGCCTCCAACATTGATTAAGTTTGGTTTCGCATAATTTCAATTTTTTTTCAGAATATTTCTCAGTAAGAGCTGCAAATAAGCATGGCAAACTACTCGCTGATGAATTTGACACTGAAAAGTGTAAAAAAAATACAAAATTTTAGCATAAAAAGCAACAAATTTGGACTTCTAGTAGATAAATTCTCAATTTTAAGTAAAAGCATACTTTGAGTAAATTAATGGATTAAGAAAAATGTTTAGTGGATTAAGAAAGTAAAAGTTTAAAGGTATTTATTTATTTCAATTATTATAATAAGGATTTGTTTTTAAAAAAAAAAATTTCCAAAGGTACAAAGTATCACGTTGGCTCGTTTGTAACATACAAAACATATATGAATTGATCAACAAAGTGGCATAAATTCTACTTCCAAATTTGGAAAGAACCCTAACTGTAATAGTGATAGTGTCACTGATTAAATTTGGGAGAGCGTATTTTAATTGGTGATAACAATTGTTTTTGTTTTGTGTGGATCAGAATGAATAGGGGATCAATGAATTGATTTTGTTATTAGCGAATAATTTTGGGTAAAGAAGATAAAAGTTTATTTAAATAAAATATTACTATTTTATTTATTTAGTTTTCTTAGTTGAAACTAATTAACTTATGAGAAAGTTACTTTACAAGTACATTGAATTCAAGCTCCTTATATAATTCAATTAATTAGTAATTCTAATATCCCAACATTGAGATATTCTCTCAATATTGAGAAGTTATCCTGAAATTGAGACGATATCTCAAAATTGTGCGGATATCCCAAGATTGCAAGGATATCCCAAAATCCCAAGACGATTCTTTCTTAAATAAGTTAAATAAATTACAAATAATTGAAAAACGTATTACGAAAGTAGATGTAACATAGATAAAATAATAAAATAAGGTTATAAAAATAGAAATAATTAAAATATAATAATAATAGTTATCAAAACTAACTACACTATATATATATGCACATAATCTATTAACATCATACAAATTCATCTCTACACACCATCTAAGGTTTCTGGTCCAAACTGTTTTCTCAAAGCCCAAACTAGTTTGGGCAATTTGGGCTTCTCAACACTTTTTATAAGCATGAACATTAAAAAACAATATGAATCAACTTGTTTAACTTAAACAATTTTAAAATAATTTTGCCCAATTTCGTCTAATAACAAAAAATAGTTTGGGCTTATAAAAAAATAATTTTTGCCCAAAGTATTTGGGCAATTTCGGTTACTAATAGAAGCAGTTTCGGCCAGAAACCTTAACACCACCATCCCTGACTATACAGCAAAAAAAAAATCAAGAAATCTTATAATTACAACTGAAGCCACTACATCTCAAACTATTATTGACACACAAAACTCTAATCAACTAAATATTGGCCTTGATTACAATAACATACCTAATAATGAACAAGTTGTAACCAAAAAAATAATGAAAGACCTGATAAGGCATGAGAATATTTTCAGAAAGGTGATTTAGTATCAAAAGGACATTGGAAGGCAAACTGTAAGTTTTGTGGATTACTGTTTAAAAAAGGATGTGTTTCAGATATGCAGGAACATATTGTAAAAATGTCACAAAAAAGGTTGGAGATTATTATAGTGCATTTGTAGCTTTGAGAGATGGTAGCAATGGTGAGCCTACACATTAAATACTAGTGCTGTAATCCGAAAAAGGAAAAAGCATGGTTGCAAAAGTGGTCACAAAGGTAATTGCAACCACTTTTTATATGCCGTAAATACAATTACTACCATCATCATA
>CAUDNR010000054.1:0-19471 GCA_958430865.1 Entrophospora sp. SA101 | reverse complement strand
TAATTATATATTTATTTTTTTTATTTGATAATGCATAAAAAAAATAAACAACCCAATTTTAAATTTCTCATTATTATAATTTAAATAACCCAAGGTGCTTCTTCTTGCACAAAAAAACAAACAATCAAAATTCTGGAGCAAGAATTGATTGATGGAGAAAAATTGTTATACGATTTTGTTTTACCGTATGAATTGTTTGAACAAGAATTGGAATTGATACGTTTGATTGATAAAACACCGAGTCCCGCGGTGTTGGAAAAAATATGGAGAAAAATTATGGAGAATGCAGTAAATGTTGCCTATGCAACTGGATCTTTGGAGCCAATATCTATAAAAATAATAGAAGCCGGTAAAAGGTTTTATCCACATGATCAATATTTATTTTCTTTAAGTACTATAACAAGATTATTATCACTTTACATAATCTCTAATTATCATCAACAATTGCTTCTACAACATTATCAACAACAACAATATTACCACCATCATAATCAGCAGCAACAGCAACAGCAACAACAACAACAACAGCAACAACAACAACAACAACAAAGTCAAGGAACACATGAATTAGTATTTAATGATGGTTATATTACAAATTTATTTAGAGAAATTAATATTAAATACAGTGAGATATTTATGAATTATGAATGTTTATTTGAATATAGAATTGATCCATTCGATTCTGAGGAAGGATTGAAATTATTGTTGGACGAGATAGTATATTTGCTTTATAAATGGATAGATGATAAGGTGGAAAGTAAAGATATGGATATTAGGAAGATGCTTCAATTGATTTCAAAATATGAACACGCAGCTAGCAGTTATCATCGAATATTTCAACAGGATTTGTCATTCAAATTTTTAGATATTCAACAAAAACTTGAAAATATAGAAATGAAGAGTTATTTGTATACTAGTTGATTTTTGGTGTGGCTGGCTACATATTTATTGTAAATAGATTGGTTTTATAAAACTTATTAGAATTTATATAGAAGTCAGTAAAATAATAATAATAATAGTCAAAAATCTTAAATAAATAAATGAATTGATATATATATAAATTTATTTATATTTTGATTATGTTAAAAAAAAATTAAATTAAAAATTTAGAATAATCCTCTTCATATATCATAAATTTTTCCCTTAATATTTTTTTAAATTAAATTTATAAATATACATTCCATGTCTATTTTAAATCTGCCTTAATATCATCACAAATGTTATTATAATAATATTATTATCATCACCATAATCATTATTAATCCAAAAATGAATAAATTATTGCTTCAATCATTTTCTTGGTCAGAATCTTTAACACACAAAATACTTTTTGATAATATTTTTTCTGCCATTAAAATTCTAAATTCTCTGATTTTTTGTTCATCAAATGCCTCCTCAATAATAGTCTCATCATCTATACCATCTGATAATAATTTAGCAAACATACAAACAAAAACACCACATGAATGATCATCTATCTGTGGTCCGTTGTTTCTCGTATTAATAAATTGATTTTTAAATGACCATCGATCTTTTATACAATCACCATTATTCTTGTTATTGTCATTATTATCATCGTTGCTATTATCATCATTACTACTATTACTGTTGCTATTATTATTATTATTATTATTATTATTATTATTAAATCGATGTTGAAATTCATCTTTTAAATATTGTTTAAGATTATGACCAACTGTTTTAATATGTCTGTTACCCAAAGAATCCCACAATTCAATTCTTCTTTCTCTGATTTTAATAACAGCAAGAATCCAATGTGAATCATTAACGTTTATTGGGACATATATAAATTGTTTACTAAAAATATCAATTTTTTTTGTCCATCTAATAACATTAGAATACGAATACACATTATCTTTCATCAACATTACATAAAAATATGTTGAAAATGCATGAATATTGCTTTCATATTCAGAATTGAGTATGGTGAAATATGCATTAATATGATCACACGATAACCATTCACATTTGTTAACAAGATCTTTCAATTGTTGTTGCGTTAAAGATTGTGAACCTATAAAAAGTTCTTCGGCATTTTCTTTCCTAAGGTAGGCCTGTAAACTTTTGCTTTTACCTAATTTACCATTTCTTTCCGGTGATTGGAAATATGGCGATTGCGATGATGTTTGTCTTCGATCTGCTCTTTGTAAACGTCGTAGTTTTGGTGGTGGTTCTAGTAAATAATCATCTAGTCCGTATGGAAGAGTTTCCATTTCCTGCTGGTGTTCATACACCTCTTCGTCCTCATTTTGTTGTTTATCAAATTTTAATCGTTTTTCTGGTCTGTGGAGCGATGATGGCGGTGATGATGGCGATGGTGATAATATTATTGGTTTATTGTTACTGATACGTTTCCTTGTTAATCTTGAAGAAACTATTTTATTTATAAGTAGCATAGAATTACAATTATAATTATGTTAAAAAGTAAATTAATTTATACAAATTATAACTTTATATCTTTATTTTTGTCATGTACTTGTATTTTTTGGTGGGCAAGATCTTTGACTAAAAATGAAATTAAGAATGTAAGTTTCTTTGCCATGTTAAAATTATATGATAATTGTTATATATATGTATGTATGTATGTATTACATTATTTTTCAATATTTACCTTTTTCTCTCTTCGAATTCATTTTCATTGAAATCAAATACATCTACAGAACAAACAACTTCTTCAACATTATTATCAACATTTATAACCGCAAGATTAGTTGACGTCGAGTCCATTTTTGTAAAATGTTTGTAATCTATTGAATTATTATTATCAAATTGTTTCTTTGTTAGTCAACGCGTCCGTAAAATATTTAATTAGTTACACGAATTAATATCATTATTTTTTTTTTTTGTTTTTTTTACAATTGGAAAATTTTCCAAAGAACTTTACTGATATGTTACACCTTTTGCCTGCGCCACACTCCCCGCATATTGAAACAGCAATGACGTAATGACATAATAATAACAGACTGACAATTTTATGTTCCATAATGAATTATTACTATTACCCTGTCTATAATAATAATGGGATTCCCCTTATAATGGACATTTTTTCGTAATTATAAATAGTAAGTCAAATAATCCGTTAGTTATAGAGAGTGCGAACTGTACAATTTCTAATACTAAGACATTGAAATTTTACAACTCCTAATTAGTAGTAAATTTGTAGACCTTGTTTTCACCAACATGTAAAGAAGACAGCGAGCAACATAATTATGCAAAAAAATAATATAGTTTTTTTGCTTCCTCGTACCTTTACTTTAAATTAATTGTTACGCAGATCAATTCTCAATAATCACATTCGATCGACAAAGAAATCGATTGATTGTTCATTAAAGAGAAATTTAATTATAAAAAATTGAATCGGGGACAAAAAGGGGACAAAAAGGAAATTCGTTATTATTATTATTATAGAGAAATTTTACTTAGTGTTCGTTATAATAATAAATATTTTAGTATCTGCAAATTTTGGGAGATGACAAAATATCGAAATAATATTGTTAATATATAGGACACCTAATAGAAAAACTGAAATTAATTACATTATTGATGATGATGATATAGATTTTTAATAAAATACTATATGTTTTAATAATGAATGAAATGATACCTTTCAGTATTTTACATACTTTATATGCGAAATCAATAACGTACCTTTTCAGTATGTTACAATTTTGAGATGATGAAATTAATTCAGAAGCAAGGATTATAGGTAGAAAAAAGTATTTAATTTAATAAAGTTGAAAGAAAATATGATATGAAGGGAAATCAGAATATTATCAATAGAGAACTTGTAGAATAAATTGTTTTGATTTCAATAATGATTTAGATTCCACTATTCCCAATCTTGCACTAAATTAGAAAATTTCAATAATGTTTAAATTCATCATTTATGACAGGATTAAGATGAACCAAAACGAAAGCGAATTGTGTTACTTTAAGCTTGTCTTTTTCCCATAATCAATCTAACCAATTTTAATATTTATTATGTCTCATAAAATTGGGCGTCATATATATATCTTGGTCACAATTTATGTTCATTGGCAAAATACCTTTATGCACTTTTCAATAAAAATTATATTTATCAAAGATAGATAATACCGGAAAAGAATATGCTTGGGATCAAGATTTAATTCTAAGATAATCATTTATATACATATTTATAGTACTAATTAAGTAAATAAAAAATGTTTTTGGATAATGCAAAAAAAAAAAAAATTTAAATAATAAAAATAAAATTTTACATTTAATGATAAAAAAATGTCTGTCGTTAAGAAGTTTCAATGACATCCAACATAACCATACAACCTAAAAGTAACAAAACTTCAAGTGCTCTATGTTCTTTAACATCTAACCAAGCTTCTTTAAAAATAGTTAATTCTCCAATAGCATTTCTATCATTACTATCATTAGAATTTGATGAGTTTCTTGATAAAGTTGCAATTTTTATTTTATTTTTTTTAGGAGATGGAGAAATTACACTACTGCTAAATGATAAAAATTTTGGAGTAGTAGTATTTGGAGAAGGAGATATATCATATTCTACTAATTCGCATACTAAATCACAATCCTTTGCTCCCAATTGGGCTGGTTTCCATCTATAATCCTTTCCTTCAAAATCAAAATGCCAAGTATTACTAAACGCACCTGTTCTTCTTAATTCTGCTTCTAGAAAAAATGCTTTGCTTCTTATGGTTATTATTGGTTCTCCTACTAATGATATACGTTTTGCTTCACCTATTATTAATTCATTATATACTTGTTTCAATACACAATGATATAGTGGTGAATTACTGATACTTTTTGAATATATTGTATAAAAAATAGGTTCATTATCTTCTACTTTCCCATCTTCGTTTTTGGTTTTTATTATTTCCTCATTATCATTATCATTATTGTCTATTTTATCGTTATTATCATTGTTAATACTATCATCGTGGTTGTTGTTGTTGTCATTTTCTTCATCAATTTCTTTGATACTATCATGTATTATCATGTTATCTTTTGGTATAGAAAATGGATATAAAACTTCAACCTCACCAGAGAAAGGTGAAGCACGAGCTAAATGATATGTTAACGAATCTGTGAATACATCTTTGTCAAAGATATTTAAATTATATTGACTGTTACGATTACTAGTATCAGCGCAATTTAGCCTAGAATAAGTAGTAGAAGCTTGAAATGTTGGGTTAATTGTAGTAGTTGTAGCTGTAGAAGGAGTTGTAGAAATGGTTGCTGTTGTTCCTGCTATTTTAAATCATTATTATGTGTTCGCCTAATAATTCATTTATTTAATGATAATTATTTATATTTACCTTTAGTATTTATGTCATCCTCAGTGCTAAAACTTGTCGACTCCTCTTCAGTAAACGATTTGTGAGAGGGTACCTGCCCTTGATTGACTTGATTTTTAACAGTTTTTGAAAATAATTTATTCATTTTAGAAGAAACGAAAATTAAGTTGGTGAAACGGAATCAGCGCACAAAATTTTCTTGTGGAAATTTTTTCTAATGATCGTCGGAAATAATAAAATTAAAAATATTTTACCGGAAAAATTAAATGAAAATCATAATCATAATCAGGTAATTCGGACATTTTCCGAAAGGCAAAACCTTTATCCACGCACAATGACAAATGGATAAAGGGTTTTCCTGTTCGGAAAATACCTTTTATGCGCTGAATGGAACTATACATTTCAGGATTGTGTAATTGTCAATACATAATGAATGAAACGGGTGTTACAAAAAAAAAAAAGGAGTTTTACAAAAACAAAAAAGGCGAAACACTTTTGCCGAAACAAATTTTTTACTAAAATATAATTTTTGGGAAGCATGAAATAAAAAGATTTTTACCTTTAATTCGTACACGTAGATCTGTACAGATTTAATAATTATAATTAGCTCCTATCCTAAAGTTGGAAGGATGGTTGCGATCATTGTTGTCATTCTGGTTATTTTTAATTAATTATTAATTAACGAAAGAATACAACTCAATTAAATCCGTGCAATATTTGACGATAATACTATATCTCTTAGAAAATTGTTTCGTAAAATTGATTACGTTGTATATAAACTTTGATCATTGATCATTAACAGTTATTACACTTATCCTGAAAGCGCTCCAATTTTTTAAAACGTTCAAAGGTTGTATTTATAGTAACAATAAAATATATCATTTAATTAAATCAAGCCTTTTTCAAAAACGTGGGGAAACACTTTCCCACCATAAACAATTCATTATTGTCAAAGGAATCAATCAAGCTTTTTTTGAAAATGTAAAGAAGGTAGGTACATTATTGATAATATTAAACAGCTATGACTTTTTTGAAAATGTGAAGAAAATACTTTCCAGCCACTAAAAAGGCACAATAATTATTGTTGCTCAAAATAATAATCGTAATAATAATAATAATAATAAAATAATGTGTTATATTTTTGTTGCCAAAACAAACTTCCTCTTCAGGATGCATTTGATCTGACTGTTCATAAAACTCAAGGATTGACCATGACATATATGTTTACTGAAGGGCGAGTGTATGTTGCATTGAGTGTAAACTGCAAATCCTTGATTTTGATTAAAAATTTTCTAGGGCTGTTTTAGAAGAGTATAAAATATTAGATGCTACGGGTATTGATGGTTGCAAAACTTACAACGTTATAAAAGAAAATATAATTTATATTGTTTGAATACTTGTGTGGTTATTACACGAATTCACAGCAACCTCTTGTTAAAAATTTTTATAAAAAAAAATTCTGTATCATTAAAGCTTTCAACGAATATTTTCTTGTATTCAAAGGAATTCTCTGAATAAAGCTATTAACATCCAAAAACGCTATTAAGTTTTCTTCAAGTTGAGATTACTTTCCCACGTTGCTTGATAAGTGTGATAAAATAGATGTAAAATACTCTAATCTTATTAGCATAGTGGACACTGTTGCAGATCACAAAAAAATGATCAACATAACATATGTTATGGTGAAAGTTCTTGCAAAAGTTTGATTATAAAAGTGTGAGATAATTTTGATCTTGCTGATGATCTGGACTTAGAGAGGTTACAGCTATATTCTAGTGAAGTTTCAGAAGCAACTGGGTCTGTGTAACAGTCTGCACATTATACAAATCACTGTTGCACAAAATGAGTGTCCATTATGCTAATCTTATTACTTTATGGAGGCATTGGTTAATTAGTATTAAAACTGTTTTGATAGCAGTGACACTAAGAAATGTAAGAGTAGAGTGAATATCCAAAACAAAGAATTAAATGCAATTACTTCTGTAATAAAAAGTAGGTATTACGTGGGGCATTTGAAAAGTTTTGTCAAAATGACAATCTTATGTATAACTTTGTACAGATTTTTTTAAATGAAAATAGTCGTTTTTGTCTATTAAATAAAAAAAAAATTATTAAATTTTGTTCATTAATTATAAAGCTATTGACATTTAAAAATTTGCTAAAAAAAACAAATGGAAAATTTTAATTGTGAACATCAACGTTACTACATTTTTGTAAGCTGAAAAAATGGTAAGAGTGCGAATCAAATTCATATGGAATTGCAGGTTGCTGAAGGACCTAAAGCACTAAGTATTTGTAGTATTTATCGCTGGATTGAATCATTTGAAAGTGGTGATGAAAACATTAAAGATGATTCACGTTCTGGATGCCCAAAAGAAATTGTCACCCCAAAAAATGTTGCAGAAATTGAAGAACTTATTGTTGAAGACTCACATATATCAATTAAAACATTAGAGGAATTAATGGGTATTTCTACTGAGAGAATTCATTATATTTTGCATAATGAATTGGAAGTTTCAAAAGTATGTGCAAAATGGGTCCCACATGTCTTAACTGAAGAAAATAAGGAAAAAAGAGTTGAACTTTCTGAACAGCTTTTAGAAATTTTGGAGAAGGGTTTTAATAACATAGTCACTGGTGATAAATCTTGGTTTCACTACTTTACAGTTTCAAGCAAAGAGGCTAATAAAGTTTGGATAAGTAAAGGTGAAAGCAGAACACAAATCACAAGGACAGCACAAAACAGCAAAAAACGAATGTTCTGCATTTTTTTAACAGAAGGGATTGTGACTAGAATTGTGGTACCAAAAGGACAATCAGTTAATGCTAAATACTATAGTAATATCATTTTGCCAGATGTATTTTCAAATTGGAAGGTAATGACAAACAAAAAAACTGTAAAAACTTTGATGTTGCATCATGACAATGCATCATCACACAAGGCAAAAATTGTAGCAGAATTTTTGGAGGAAAACAAAGTAACTGTACTGCCTCACCCACCCTACAGTCCAGATCTAGCACCATGTGACTTTTTTCTATTTCCTAAAATAAAAAAAGAATTGGGTGGAAGAAAGTTTGATAAGGTGGAAAATCTTGCGCATGCTATCCAGTCAATTGCTGATAATATCCCAAAAGAGGAATATCACAAATCTTTCCAGGAGTGGCAAAGAAGGCTGAAATGTTGTATAGATGCAATGGGAATTATTTTGAAGGAATGGTATAAGTTTTTGGAAATGGAATAAGCTTTTGGAAATTGTATATACATATATTGACTGAAATACAAATCCAGTCTATGTAATTTTTAAAATTTATTATCTCAATAACTAGCCAATAAAAAAGGGCAAACTTTTTTTTATTTGAAAGATAAAAATGACTAATTTTTATAAAAATATTTTCAAACTCATTACGTTTAAAATCATAAAATTACATGGTTTTACAAAAAAATTTCCAGTTGTTTTTACTAATGAACTTTAAAATTCAATATCTCAGTAATTAGTAAATAAAAAATCCAATCTATTTTTTATTTGAAAAGGAATAGAGTGTCTTTTATTTAAAAAAAAATTTAAATTAATTATACTCAAAATTATAAAGTTACAGGACCAGTGACAAAACTTTTCAAATGCCCCACGTATAATAAAGAATAAAAAAATATTGTTTTTATAGAAATTCAATGTTTTAATTTTAATTATAATTAAATATTTCGTCAATTAAAAGGTTTTATATACATCTATCAGAATAATAAATGTTTGGTAATTAGGTATCATGATTATTATCAATTTGTTCACATGGATATTGTAAAGATGGGGTAAAAGTAATAGAAACAAATGAAATTATTGTGCGAGTTTATTACAAAAGTATTAATGGCAATTTACGGTGGGTAATTTAATAAGAGTTGTTCGTTTATTTGTTTATAATCAAATGTTCTTTATTTTATTCTTGGAAACCTAAGCTACAAATTGATATAATGATTATTACATTAGGATAAATGACTTTGATTTGGAAAATGTTACCTATAAAAGAAAACTAATAGATTATATATATAAGCAAAATTTTAAACCACACGCAAACCTTACTTCCCTTCAATAGGATTAATAATGTATTCAATAATAACTTGATTGACCTTGGAATGTGTAATGGTGCAATTGGTGTGTGTGTAGCCTTAGATTTCATGCAATTGTTCTGGTGATTTTATTTTATTTTATTGCTATTCAATCCTTTCCTTTTACATGTATGTCTCTATATACTACATGTCCATTACAATGTTTTATGATAATTGTTCTGAGAGTATGGTTTCTTGACAAAACTCCTCCGGAAATCAATCGGCGGAGCTTCGACATGTTACACACTAATTGTTTATTAGAGTTTCAGCAGAGTTTCGGTAGTCATTAAGAGGTTTCGGCAAACAACCTTATCTGAGACCAGGCTTGGTTGCTCCCATATAGGCATTGATCGCTAATTAGGGTTAGTGCTCATGTGACATTTGCTTCAGGTTACCCTTCCCACTAAAGTACAAAGTTGGTGATTTGAAGTTCTAGAACTCAGGAGATCGTAACCTGAGTTGCTATTTTGTTAATGGCACACACTTACTCACAAGCAAAAGCTTGGATCTGGAGTAGTTGATTATTTGAACAAAAGCCCAAGCCACACATCATTTAAATAGTAAATAAAGTTAATTGAATGAAATTTATCAAAGGAACAGAGAATGATTAATTTATATGGAACATACTATACCAAAATCTAAACTATTTTATTTTACAATTCCAGAAATCATATGACCAAGTAGCCAAATGCGGAAGTTATCCAACAAACTCTTTGAAAAAGAAAGAGCTCAAACGCAGTTTCAGAGTCCCAACTCCACTCTGAATTGCAACCTCCTGAGCTACAACAAGTTGCAGATTCTCAACCATTCGGAATTCTGCAGCCCTTAGAGCTGCATTTTTTTGGTCACAGATCCATCATTACCCTAGAGGTAAAGCAACCTTTTGGTTTTCCTGGTAATAGCAGCCCAGGTGCTGCGAGTGAAGATTAGGATTCAAAAAAAACCCTTGACAATGATAAATTCCAGCGCCAACTCCCCGAATTCAGTTGCACCGTTGTATCATCGGAAGTGTCTCGATCAGCTTAGCCTTATGTACACGAGGAAGGTGATAATGACTATATTGTTTTAGATAAAATGGTGTATTTCAACATTTACCAATTTCCGACAATCAAATGTCACATATTGAATTGTTTTTCAAATCGCCTAGGAGCCGTTTTTCCAACAGTCATGCTACTTTTCTTTGTCTTTGACATTTTTTTGTAATTGTTTAATATTGTACTTGAGATTAATAATGATTACAAAAAGCAAATACACCGTCATTTATTATTGTCCTGATAGAGAATCTTATAATAATAATTCAAATTCATTCACTTAAAAAGAAACAAGAACAAATAGTTGAAGTAAAATCTAACCAATCCACACCAATTCTTTTCTTTATTTGATCTTTAAAAGATAACAAAGACATGCTCACATATGTTAAGTTAGGTAGTAAATTATTTCCTTCCACTTTTTAAATTCTTTCATAAAGTCCTTTTACTGATTATGCTTTTCCCTTCCTTTTGGTAAACTTCATAGTGTAAGATCATTTCTGAGTCTTGATGATAATAATTTTTTGATTCCAATAATGTTAAATACAATTTCTTCCAATTTATTTATACCCAATCGTAACAACAATGTATATTTATGTTTTACTCTCAAAACTATCTTTCACCATCGTTAAACAATTCCTTGTTAAGCAATACTAAACAATATCTTCTTTAAATTTTACATTATATCCTGGTTACGTTTCTTGGTGTGTGCTCTTCTTAGCTCTTACTCCCTACTCAAGTCAGGTGCGTTTCCCAAACTTCACTCAATAAAATTTATTAAATATTATCTCACTAAAAGAAAAGAAGAAATAAAAAATAAAGACAAATATAAAATAATTATGTACGGGATTAGTATGAATTCATTGTTAGAGATAGATTTATTATCATTACGAAAATATAATATTCAAAGACAACAACAAGGACAAGGACAGTTTGTTATTTATTAAATGATTATTATAATATGATATATGATGATAGTGAATTTAAGAAAATCCCAACGTTATTTATACATGTTAAAGGTTCAATCATATAGTTCTCTGATTTCCTAAAACTCCTAATTTGTCTAATTAAATGTATTCCTTAAACATTATTTGAACCTTCCGTGTAGAATTATTTTCAAGTTATTTCTAAAATAATAAAATCGTTTAAATTCTTTCGTTTAAATAGAATCTAAGAATTAAAGGTCCGTTACACTTTAGAATTCCTTCAGTGAGTTAATCGTTTTCTTGGTTAATTACAGTGACAATATCAAATTGGACTGGCTCGAATTCTTGATCAATATTTCTGTGTTCCGATTTTCTTTCGTAAATAATCTCCGATTTATTTATTGATCCATAAATTTCCTTAGATAAGCTTCCAATGTCTGAGTATTTTTTTAAAAACATCAGGTGCATCTTTTCCCCTTATTATTCTTCAAAATACTTCTAATAATGCAGTAATCCTTGGGCTCCATGGTAGATTTGACGTAGATGAACTTCATATTATTATTTTTATTAGTTCTCTATATCACTTAGGATAACAAACAGGTGATGACTAATGTTTGATCCCTGAAATCCTTGGTAATCCAAGTGCTCACTTTGTCTGGCATGCTCCATGCTTGAACCTTTACCCATGATTTTCATGCGATTTGAGCAAAAATTTCTACCCACTTAAAGCCTACACTTCAATTAGAATTATCCGGGATCTCCCTCATACAAGTATAATAATGGCAAAAAAATATTAGTATATGGAGAATTTTCTTTCCTCTGTTAAACTATTTCACCGCGTACCGTGTTACGAATTATATTATTATGTATTGAAAAAAAAAAAAAATTTTCTGGAAAAATAATATATTTTAATATTTGGGTATTTTTTTCAGATATAAATACACACAAGAATTTCCTCATCCAAATCAATTTAAAAAATGGGTATTAAAGTTATCGGGCATTATTTATCGTCTCCTGTTCTTAGAGTATTATTTACACTTGAAGCATTAGGTCTAGAATATGAATATGAACAAATTACTGGAATGGAATATATTAAATCGCCTGAATATCTTGCCACGAAAAATCCATTGTAAGCAATCTTTTAGATGTCTTATTAAATTTCCTCTATTAATTTTTTCTTCCAAATTTAAATTAATTATTATCATTTATCATTGTTATATTAATAGTGGGAAAATTCCAGTAATAATTGATGACGGTTTTACACTCTACGAATCACGTGCAATCTGTCGTTATCTCGTAAACAAATACCAAGGAACCAAGAATTCTACAATTTTGATTCCAAAAGATATACAAAAGGCCGCTTTGGTTGAACAATACTTATCGGTCGAAAGTTTATATTTTGAAATATCATCAACAGCTATTAATTATGAAGAAGTCATTGTTACCAAGTATCAAGGTAAAGAAGCTAATGCTGAAAAGATTAAAGAATCAAAGGAAAAAATTGAACAGACATTGGATATCTATGAAAAATTGCTCGAGGGAAAAGATTATTTGATTGGCGAATTTTCTTTGGCCGATCTCTGTCATGTGCCTAATCTCTTTATTAATATTCATAAAAATAGCATTAAAGATATATATTATGATGCTAAAAGACCCAATGTTGTTAGATGGGTGAAAAATCTTTTAGAAATACCTGCTTGGAAACAATTAGTAGTAAAACTTAAAATTGAATAATGTGTATTTCTCTTTAAAATTTATTAATCTAAAATCTATTAACAAACAAATAAAAAATAATTGATAATTAACATTTTTTGCAAGAAAAAAAAAGAAAAAAAAGATATATCATAAGTTTTGGCCCAATTCGTCCAAATTTTGTCGTGCAATTAATATTAGAACTATTGACGCTACACCCTAACATCGTGACTAAGTTTTCGAATTTTTATTGGTGGTGAATCGTTCGTTGCAATAAAATAACATTATAGAATTTTTTTGTTTACCCCGATTTTTTTTTATAATTAACTGTCTCTCGTTGCAATGGGAAAAAAAATAAAAAATTATATATGGGAACTAAGAATATTTAGGGGGTTTTTTTTTTCAAAAGAAACTGTATTGTGTTTTTAAAAAGACTTTTATTACATTTAATTGAAAATACAAGACAATGGTGAATTTTTTATTTTCTGTATTTATGAATGTATTTAAAATTGTTGTTGATGGGGAAAATCCACATTCAATTTTAACATAGATACAGAACTACAAACCTGAAAAAGGAACAAAACCAGTATTGCTTGTTTGAATACTCTCTGGAATGGTGGCATAGCTAATAATAATGGGGTTCTAAAACGTTTGGAGCACCTGTTTCAATTAAAAAAATAGTTGCAACCTACATCCAATTGCATTTGTGAAAAAGTAGATCTTTGCAGAAGGTTGGTAAGATAATTCTTGAAAAGGCTCAATAATCAAAAGACGGAAAAACCTAGAATAACATTACGTGTGAAAATGGTCTAGCAGCTTTAGATTTTGATGCAAAGATTAGCGGGGAAGATCAATCAGCACTGAGAATCCTATATACACTTACTTCATACATGACGATTGACTATTCCACATTTAGAGGAAAACAAAATGCAAAGTTGTTAATCAATCAATTTATAATATAGATTTTGGAATTTGATGATCAATCCTGAAGAAAAAGTTTATTGTGAGTGGTGAGAAAAATTCAACGTTAATTTCTGAATTCTGTGCATATGTCTACTTTCATTGATGGATATAGATGTGGAGACTCCTAATTATGATTCGGTTCAAGTGCATTATCTTAATAATCAATACACATCCAATGGTATTGTATGTGGCAAAGTTGACTTTGTTAACAATTGCGCATATTGGTACACTCTTCTTTGATCATATTCTCTCAATACATCACAAGCTATGTCTTCGCCATTTTTATAAATTTTATTATAATAAAGATGTGAAATTTCAAGTTTTATGGATATATATATTGATCAGGGTTCAATTGGCTGCTGGTGAGCTATATTAATATAGCCTTAAAAAATTCTTTATTATTGTTTTCAGTCTATTTGCTGAAAATTCACCCTTGTGATAAAATCTATATTAATTCAGCGCATTTTTGGGTGCCAAGAGTTATAGACGTTGTATGAAAATCTATCGCAAAATATATTATTGAAGAACTTGCTGGAAAGAAAGCCTAATTTAATGATGATGATGATTTATGCAAACGTATTGCAAACGTTTCCATAGATTATGCAGAGCAGTATTGGAAATGGTACTTTAAAAATTCCGGATTTTCTTTTGAATTTCCTGGCAAAAAAAAAAACCAACGAATCCTTTCTTTTTAGATTGAGATGCAATAGGTTCTTTGTTAATAATAAATAAAAATTTATTTTCCTAAAAAAGTTTTTTTTTATTCGTACCGGAAAATTTAGGATGATCAAACGTCCAACATTTAAAAGAGAACCTCCTACGGGCAAAGATGGACCGGTTCCTTAACTTAAAAATCATACTCGCGCACGATGCTGTTCTCCCGAAATGTATGTTAATATACAACGTATAATAATGCAAAAAAGTAATAGCGTGGGAGCATTTACTCGGTTAAGTTATCTCCCGTGCATTGTGTTACGAATTAGATTAAAAGTTATTTATGGAAAATGATATTTTTAATGAATTTTTTTCAGATATAAATACACTCAAGAATTTTCATGTCCAAATCAACTTTCAAAAAATGGGTATTAAAATTATCGGATTCGCTCTCTCCCCCACTACTCTTAGAGTAACTCTCACTCTCGAAGAATTGGGTCTAGAATATGAATTAGAACCAGTTACTAGCGTAGATGAAATTAAAACACCTGAATTTCTTGCCACAAAAAATCCAATGTAAATAATCTTTATTAAATTTTCTCGTGTTAATGTTTTCTTCAAAATAAACTAACTATTATCATTTATCATTGTTACATTTAATAGGGGGAAAGTCCCAGTAATGATTGATGACGGTTTCACACTTTACGAATCGCGTGCAATCTGTCGTTATCTCGTAAACAAATACCAAGGAACCAAGAATTCTACAATTTTGATTCCAAAAGATATACAAAAGGCCTCTTTGGTTGAACAATACTTATCGGTCGAAAGTTTATATTTTGATACACCATCATCAACTATTAATTATGAAGAAGTTGTTGCTGTAAAACACTTTGGTAAAGAAGCTAATGCTGAAAAGGTTAAAGAAGCAAAAGAAAAACTCGAAAAGATATTGGATGTCTATGAAAAATTTCTCGAGGGAAAAAATTATTTGGTTGGTGAATATTCTTTGGCTGATCTTGTTCATATACCTAATGGATTTATTAATGTTCGTAAAACTAGCGCTAAAGATATATATTATGATGCTAAAAGACCCAATGTTGTTAAATGGGTGAAAAATATTTGCGAAAGACCTTCTTGGAAACAAATGGTAGCAAAAAATGATAAACTTGAATAATGTTAAAATTTATTAATCTAAATTAAATTAAATCTATTAATATACAAATAAAAAATAATTGATATAAATATTAAAATTAAACATTTTATTTTGCAAAAAAAAAAAAAAAATATCAGTTTTGACCTAACTCGTCCAAATTTCATCGTGCAATTAGTATTAGAAATTATTGACACTACACCCAACGTCGTGACTAAGCTTTCGAATTTTTATTGTAGTGGACTTTTTTTGTTTATACCAATTTTTTTTTTTTTATAATTAACAACGGGGAAAAATAAAAAATAAAAAATTACATATGGGAACTGAGGATGTTTATTTCCAAAAGGCAAAAAAATTTTTTTTTTTTCAAAAGAAACTATGTTGTGTTTTTTAAAAAGACTTTATTGCATTTAATTGGAAATACATGATAATGGTGACCTTTTTATTTTCTATATATTACATTATTATTATTTATGAATGTTGTTGATTGGGAAAATCCACAGTTTTAACATGGCATAGCTAATAATAATGGGTTTAAAACGTTTGGAGCACTGTTTCAATTAAGAAAATAGTTGCAGTCTACATCCAATTGCATTTGTAAAAAAGTAGATCTTTGCAGGAGATTGGCAAGATAGTCCTTGAAAGGCTCAATAATCAAAAGACGGAAAAATATAGAATGAACATTACGTATGGAAATGGTCTAGCAGCTTCAGATTTTGATGCAAAGATTAGCGGGGAAGATCAATCAGTACTGAGAATCCTATTTCATACATGATGATTGATTATTCCACATTTAGAGGAAACCAATGCAAAGTGGTTAAGCAATCAATTTATAATATAAATTTTGGAATTTGATGATCAATCCTGAAGAAAAAGTTTATTGTGAGCGGTGGGAAAAATTCAACATTAATTTCTGAGTCCTGTGTACATGTTTACTTTCAGTTATTGGAAACAAATCAATAAAGTTAAAAGACTACTAAATGGAGCACTGTATTCAAATGGATTGATGGATATAGATGTAGAGACTCCTAATTATGACTCGGTTCAAATGCGGTCCCGTTTACTTCGTCGAAAATTATTTCGTCGACAATCATTTCGTCGACAATCATTTCGTCGACACTCATTTCGTCGACAATCACTTCGTAGACAATCACTTCGTCGACAATCACTTCGTCGACAATCACTTCGTCGACAATCATTTCGTCGAAAGTTCATTTCGTCGAAAGTTCATTTTGCCGAAAGTTCATTTTGCCGAAAGTTCATTTTGCCGAAAGTTCATTTTGCCGAAAGTTTATTTCGCCGAAAGTTCATTTCGTCGAAAGTTCATTTCGTCGAAAGTTATTTCGTCGACAGTTCATTTCGTCGAAAATTATTTCGTCGGCTTATGTATCGTACTAATGATAAATGAGGTGATGATAGTGATGGCAACAGTATTGACATTGAATATTTTAGTATTGATAATAATTATTGTTTTTTAGTAGAGTGTGTGGATCAGACAAATTGGTAATATTCCTTTCATGATGCATAAATTTGAGTCATTCGTGTACTTGCAAACTAATTAGCACTCTGATTTTAGCTGAATTTTCTGAATTCCATCATGAATGTATAATATCAAATTTCTTTCTTAATTATAATCATACAAATGCAAACTATGCTAATAATAAACAAATTAAATGGTAGTAGTAGGATATTAAACGGTGCAATGCATATGTTACGCTAAATCATTAAATTGAAAATTAGTTTTTGATATTATTAAAATCGTATGATTAAATGGGTCTGACAATCAAGTAAGGTTTCTAGCCCAAACTGTTTCTCAAAGCTCAAACTATTTTGTCGATTTGGGTTTTTCAACGTTTTTTATATAGAGATAGGTATATTAGACCAGAAACCTTACAATCAAGCTATCAGACGAATTTTGTGCTTTAATTACAAAAGTATATACTTTAATAATAATATCGTGTTAAATAAATAAATAAATACTTTTTAATTTTTGTCAATTTTTGGCTAGCATCACAACTATGCATGCTCTATATAAACTTGTTTTTTTAAAAAAACAATAATAATAATAAATTTTTTTTTTAAGATTTGATAATTTTGGTTAGTATTTAATTTTAAAATCAAATTTTAATTATTTCATAATGCGATATTTAACGTAAGAAAACGACTAAATTAAACTTCGGGTAATGTTGAACCAACAACGGGATGATGTGGCAACAATGGAAAATTTACTAGAACATTCAAAAAAATCATTTTTTGAGTTGTTTTATTAAATAAATTTGTCTCTTAAATTGGTCACGTTTACTTCATCAACAATCATTTCGTTTATTGTTATGTTATATCGAGGTACAGTCTGCCCTTGTTTCAACGAAGTAGCTGGACATATAAGAAAATTTTATTCAACATTCGTTGAAACAAGTTTACTAATCGCGTTTCAACGAATTTTTATGTTTTCATAATGTGTAACAACGTTTTTAAAAATTTAATTATATATACTTCGTTGAAACAAGGGTTCACTGTAGTTTCGAAGTTATATCAAAAGATATGGTCAAGAGAAGAGTTAGAAGAAAGAGAGTTGTCCTTCGACCAAGTCGAAAACCAACCCTTTAAATACATCTTCAAGTAGCACAATTTAATTTATTAGACTAATTTCTTTGACATTTGGTTTATTGTTAAAAGGTAGTTTCGAAGGTCAATAAAAATTTTACAGTCATATGATTTTTGAAGATCGTCAAGTGTTAAATATTAATTTTTCTTTTACATTTATTCCCATATACATATGTAAATGATGATTAGAACAATAAACAACAACAATAATGATTATAGTGATGTTATTAAATATAAGTTAAAATAAAAGAGAAATTTATATAAACTATGAATGATTGATAAAACCTTTGTTAGAATATTTTGTTCATAGATCTTGTCCTTAAAGCTTACTTAGATTACTCCTACACAAACTATTGAATAATTAATAAAGGGTCATCCTATATACAGAAAGGTTCTTTTTATGAAATATACAGAACCTATGTGACAAATAAGAATTTATTTTTGGAGTTGGTAAGCATTCCATAACTCCTACCACCCCAAGCCTCACAAGTTTAATCGTCACATACAGATAACTGTCACGAGGATGTTACAAAAATTTGAGCCATTTCCTTTTTTATAGAATAAATTTCCATTTTTGGTAGGGTACTGTATATTTCAAAAAAAGAACCTTACTGTATATAGGATATTCCATTAATAAAACGTTCGTTAGAATACTTTGTTCATAGATCTTGACCTTAACACTTGTACAAACTATTGAATAATTGATAAAACGTTCGTTAGAATATTTTGCAAACTTCATAGATCTTGTCCTTAAAACTTACTTCGATTACTCCTACATAAACCATTGAATAATTAATAAAACGTTTGTTAGAATATTTTGTTCATAGATCTTGTCCTTAAAACTTACTTCGATTACTCCTACATAAAACTATTGAATAATTAATAAACGTTCGTTAGAATACTTTGTAAGCTTCATAGATCTTGACCTTAAAACTTACTTCGATTACTCCTACATAAACTATTTAATGATTGATAAAACGTTCGTTAGAATATTTTGTTCATAGATCTTGTCCTTAATGCTTGTACAAACTATTGAATAATTGATA
>CAUDNR010000053.1:26160-38320 GCA_958430865.1 Entrophospora sp. SA101 | reverse complement strand
AGAGGCAGTAAGCGGGATAATTGCTAAATAATTTTGTAAAATAAATTAATTGATAAGCATTGAATATAAAAGTTTGCGATGAATCATTCAAATTCGGCCATAAACAATACTAACCAAAAAGCTACCTCATAGCACCCATTATTGCTGCATAAAATTATCATCTCTACACACAATTATTTATATAGATCTAAAAAACTACTTTACTTTCATGACATTTAGATATCATGAAAAATTACAAAATTTCATGGTTCCTACCAGTCAGTACATGGCTGATGAATTATTAGGCAAAAAATATAAAATAGTCAAAGACGAGAAAGAATAAGTAGGAGATAAAGGTGAATTGAAAGTGCAATGAATTGAAAGGTTTTGCAAATAAAATTTTGATGGAAGGGAAACTAAACTAGACGGTTGAAAATCTTTTGGATAAATATATTAATAAATATTAATTTAATTACAAAAAAAAACTCAATACATTTATTATTTTGAGAAAGGAGTTACAAATTTAAGTTTTATTTGTAAGTTTTTCAATGAGATATTCATTATTTTCTTTCAATCGATAAATCATAAATTTATTATTAGCATCCAATTGATTTTTTAATTCCACATAACTTTCTTGTATACTTTTAAAATCATTCTTGATTTCTTCATATTGTTTTGACAAATCCTTTTTAAATTTTTGTACAGGAATTCCTACTAATTCACGTAATTTGTCTGAGATTATAGGAGGATGTTCATATTTGTCTTTATTTTTATCTATAGATTGGATTTTTTGATGTATTTCTTCAACTGTAACATTATAATATCTAATATTGATAATAACCTCGTTAAATAAAATCGTCAAACAACTTGTATCTACATATACATATATATACACATATATGAAAACTTACATCAAATCAGGAAACCATGTTTGCCAACGTCGTTGTTGTGGAAATAAATAAAATAATTCTATTTCATGAATAATCTAAATTAATATATTAAAAAAATTTTTTAATTAATATATTTATTTGAAAAGAAAAATGAATTATTATTATTATTATCACCTTTGCTTTTTGAGCCAAGAATGCTTCTCTAGTATCATTCTCCTCAATGGCATTACTCAATAAACCAATAAATAGATTAAGTAAATAAACCACAATCAAAAATGAAAAGGCTACCATTAATAAGCTTAAATATGGATCTTGTTGATATGATCTTGATGAAAGAGCCAAATTATCACCTTTAAAATTAAAGGAAAAATAAATAATAATAAGATTTGATATTAATTAATTGTTAATTATAAATATGTATTTTACCTGTGAGAATGTTGTACATAGCTAACAATGATGTAGAAAATTCGGCAAACATGTTTGTGCTTAATTCAGGTTGTTGTATTAAAAATGGATTATTATCTACTGTTCCATTTGTGAATATTTGATAATATCTTGATACAATATTCCAAGGATTATTGCTGTCATCTGAATTTATATCTGGTATTTTCAAATCATAGTCATCTTTTGGTCTTAATTGTATGAATAATGCATGAGCAAAACTAAAAACTATTATAAATAAAATAACTAGAAATGAAAACACTTTTTTTGCAACACCTATCATGATTGCAAAATATTTTCCATAAGATTTGAAAGCTCTTAAAAATAACATAAATTTCAAATCCAATAATAAATTAGACAGAGACATCATCCAAGTTGGTGCACTATCATTTATTATCAAATGCAAAGATGAGATTACAGGAAATAAAAATAAACCAAAATCTAATTTTTAAAAAAAAATCATCAAAAAAAAAAAAAAAATTATATATATATATATATATATATAAATATAAATATTCTTACCAAAATAATTCCAAAAATCAAATAAATAATTTTTTGGACTCCATATAAATCTTTTATATTCAATTATTAGATGAGAAAAACCAAGAATGATTGAAATTAATAAAATTATGTTCCTTGTAACTTTATCTACATCATTTTTTAAAGTTGTGATAAATGAAAAAGATGCAAAAAATATTATAAAATATAACCAAATTCCTAAATAATATTTTAAAGCAAATTTATGCCATTTAAAATCTAATAAAGCTTCACCATTCCAGCTTTTAAATAATTCTTTACTGTTCATTTTAATAAAAGTATTAGAATCAGGTCTGTATAATAATTCTTTCCAAAATGAATAACAATTTGGATAACTTGTGAATTTTGGTAAAGGTACAACTAAACTTAAAGAATATTTTTCATAATTATTTGAAAATATTGGATAATCATCAAAATACTTTTCAATTATTTTTGTAAATTTATAATTATTATTATGAAATAAAAAATATAGGTTCCAAAAAAAATTATTTCTGTATAAATCAATGTCATAGCAATATCCATAATGACTTGGCAAATCTGATATAAAGATTTTTTTACAAGAAGGATCCAATAACATTGACGTTTGCTCAAGAAATCTCTTTACTACCCCAGGATAATGTTTACTTAATTTTGGTAATTTGTTTACTAAAAATGTTAATAATCCAAGATTCATTTCAGGATTTTGTTGTAAAAAATTTAGACATTTATCACAAACTAGTTCTACTATTGAACCTTTATGATTATCTAAAGCACATATTAAGATTTCATCAGCAAACATTGTAAACGAAGAAATATCTTCTAATATTGCTAATAACATATCTCTGAATGGATGCCTTGAAATGTTATTTCCACCAGCATAAGATTGGTCATAATTATCAAAGATATAATTATAGTTAAGTGGAGGTAATCTATTTAATTTTTTAAAGTTGGCAAAGCCTTCAGAAAATGATTGCCCTGAAGTAACCTCACTAATACAAGTTTGGTTATAATTAGGTGAAGGTAATTTATTTGAGGTTTTAAAGCTGTCAAACCCCTTTAAAATTCTACCTTTAATATATTGTTTGTCACTTTCATGTCTCATCCAATGTTTTTTCTCTTGTTCAATACAATCATTCCAAAAGTATTTTAAATAAATTTTATCATTAAGATTCACTGAAAATATCATCATACCTAATCTTGTGATTAATAATAAATCATCATTTTCTAATATTTTACACCTTAATAAGAAATGGGTGCATTGTTTAAAATAATCATATTCATCTAACTTAGCCCCTAAATGTTTTAATTTCAAATAACCTGATTCTTTATCATAATGATCTATTGTCCATTTAATTTGATTGTTATTTGATTCTAATTCGAATTTATCTTGAAAATAATCTGTAATTTCATCACTTAATAATTCGTCAAATATTTTACAAATACTCTCCAGTATAAATGGTGATAAAAATAAATGGTTGAAATTCTTTAGATGTGAATTTGGCAATTTAATTTCTTTTGATACAATTTCTTGTAAAAAAATAAAATTATTATCCATTACTTTAATTACTTTATTTTTTGCTAATTTTTTTTTGTGATGTTTTTTAATTAGATTATCTTTAAATAAATACTTTGTATAAATTTCAGTTATATCAGTAAAATTATTTAAATTATATGGATCCATGAATCTATAAATGACTGTGTTGGTAATATATTCGTCTTGTAATGCTACAAATAAATGCTCTGTGTTGTCTTCTGTGTATATAAAAACCATTTCATCACATTCGATTTTTACAAATGTAACTGAATAATTTTTAAGAAAATAGAAAGATGTTAGAAAAAAAGGAAACAATAAATAAAAAATAAATAAACAAATAGTAAACAATAAAAAAAATAGAAACCTACATGTTGTTAACTTGGTTCCATATGCTGTTGAATAAATAATTAATTGTTTTTCTACATATAAATAAACTGCTAATAAGGTCTTATCCTTGTTAAATATTGCATGATTATCATTATATTTATAGAAATTATTTGGTAATGAAATATCTGAAAAATATTGCAACTCAAATCTCATTTTGGTTAAATCCCATTGTGAAGCCATCATGATACCATTGTTGATCAATAAATTTGAATTTGCGATGACAAAATATTTTGCAACATTATTATTATGATCAAAAGCTGTTAGTTTTGGTAAAATTATGCTGTATGTTGTTTTACATGTTAATTCACTGATTTTTTCATTTGAATTCAATGAAAATAAATAAATTTGATCATTCTCATATGAAATTACAAATAGATCTCCATTTGTTAAAAATGTTGGGTGTTGGTAATCAATTTTTTTTTGATGATTCAATAATTTAATATGTCGTTTACTAACTAAATCAAATAAACCTAAAGTAAATAAGCAAATAAATTAATTTATTAATACAAAAAAAATTTTTTATTAATTTGTTAACAAAAAAATTATTTCATAAATTTTATCAACTTACAATAACAACTATCTAGATTAGATTCAAAAACAATAAATTTTTGGTCAGATACTGTTTTTATAGAAGTTATCTTTGGTATATTTGATGATTGACCATTTTGTTGTGATACATTGGAAGGACTAAAAAATGTTTCTGGTTCTAATCTTCTATCATTTTTCAAATGTACATCATCAACTAACCATCCAACAATTGAATTATCATCTTCACTAAAGGTTGCAACATATTTTAAGTTTGGTGAACAAATTATTGTTTTTATAGATTTCCCATTATGTGGTTTAATGGACTTTTGAGAAACTTCTTGTGTATTTACATCTGTGTTGATTTTTACTTCTATTAAATTATTGTTATTATAATCTTTATCTAAAATTCCTTCCATATCTATTACAATTAATCAACTTTCTTTTATCATTCATGTACTTTTTTCTTGTTTATATATTTAAAATTCTATGCAATTCAACCAGGTTTTGCCTTATGAATTTTTCTTTTTAAAGTTTTTCATTTTAATTATGATGCGCATACAATGTGTGTACCATACCTGCAAATGATTTCCAAATTTGCAGTTGAATTCAACATTATTAATATGCATGTCATTCTAACATTTTAATAACAACAATTCGTTATTATTATTATCATAGAATAATAAACAAATTACTTTGTTACGAAACAAACAATTCACAATTTATTGATCATGTTCTTTATTAATAATTTTTCATCCATTAAAAAATTAGTAAAGATAAATTGAAAAACAAAAAATTTATATTGTGATAAAAATAAATAAGACGCATTTATCAAAGTGTTATCCAATCGTATTTCGGTCATGTGACCTAGCCTCTTTTTCATTTATTTATATACAGCGATTATTTAAACGGAATGTTAAAAATTTGTGTATTTAACATTTTTATTATTCATTTTTTATTATTACAGTAAAAGTGTGCTTACAGATCGCCGAAGCTTTCTAGGTACAAGAAAGAGGCAGTAAGCGGGATAATTGCTAAATAATTTTGTAAAATAAATTAATTGATAAGCATTGAATATAAAAGTTTGCAATTAATCATTCAAATTTGGCCATAAACAATACTAACCAAAAAGCTACCTCATAGCACCCGTCATTGCTGCATAAATCACCATCTCTATACACACATAATTATTTATATAGATCTAAAAAACTACTTTACTTTCATGACATTTAGATATCATGTCCATGAAAAATTACAAAATTTCATGATTCTAATAATTATTAGGCAAAAAATATGAAGTAGTCAAAGATGAAAAAGAAGAAAGAAGAAATGAAAGTGCAATGAATCGAAAGATTTTTCAGATAAAATTTTGATCCAAGAGAAACTAAACTAGTTGGGTTGAAAATCTTTTGGATAAATATATTAATATTAATAAATATTATTTTAATTTTCACATAAATCTTAACCTTTGTAATTAATATAGTCTGAAATTGAAACCATAGATTAATATGTTTGTTGTAAAAAGTTTTGTTTATTTATTTACTATATTGATTATATTTTTTAATTCAAAAATTGATCAAGTGCAAGCTTTTTATAATAATTGTGTGATTCTTGCACAAAAATTTTCAATCAAATTAGTTCATTTTGAGTAATCTAAAAGATAGAAACTTAAAGTATGTCACCATGTAAAAATAATCAATGGTTATATAAAACCTGCAGCCTTTGCAATACATTTACTTTACTCCATCTGAATTCGATTTTAATTGAAGAAGAAGCTCCTATGACAAGCAGTTCGTTTTTGGTTGCTTTGAGTAATCCAAAGTTCCATGTAAGATAGGTATACAAAGTATGTAATCATGTAAAAATAATTAATGATTATATATGAAGCTTGCAATTTCCGCCTAAAGTCATTTTTAATTGAAAGAAGAAGCTCCTAATGACAAGTAGTTTATTTTTAGTTGTTTTGAGCAGTATAGAAGATAGAAACCTAAAGTATGTCATGTCATCATGTAAAAATAATTAATAGTTGTCATATATTTACTTTACATCAACAGAAGGATCTATTAATTCAGCCTAAATTGTCCTGTTTGATCATTTCTGCTCCAATTTATGTTCGCTGCCATATTATAAATGTATAGTTTGCCTGCAAAAAAATTTTAATAAAGTGACACATATGCATGTATAAATACATTAAAGTGATCTATTAATTCATTATGTTTTTGAGTCTCGTGTCTTTCTTTGTAAACCATTAATATTTTGACTAATTTATAAAATAAGAAATAAAAAGTATTAGATTAAAAAGACTAGAAAACATTAAACAGTTGCCAGGTATATTAATAGAAAATAAAAACACCTATTAATTATACATTAATAAAACAATTTTGATTTTCATTTAATCTCTAAAGCTAAAAAGAACGAGTAGAAACAATGATAATTAGATCGTCCCTATTATAATATATAAACACATGTAAAAAAAAAAAATAGCTGTCCAAGTATAAAAAATTTTTGGTGCAGTTACACATACTAATGCTAATACAAATTAATATCAAGAATGGCCGATATCTAAATGTATGACAAAAATTTGAATTCATCTCAAAAATAAAGAAATGATCGCAATAGGACTTGAAGGTTCAGCGAATAAATTGGGTATAGGTTTAATAGAACATAACTTGGAAAACGGTCAAGTTAAAATATTAGCAAATGTAAGACATACACACATAACACCACCAGGAACTGGGTTTTTACCACGTGATACAGCAGCTCACCATAGAAAATATATTATTCCAGTGATTAAAGAGGCATTGAAAACTGCAAATATAGAAATTAAAGATATCGATGTTATCTGTTATACTAAAGGTAAAAATAAGAAGAAAGATAATTGATGAAGTAATAATTTTTTCGCATATACACGCATAACAATAAAGGATTATTTATTAATCATTTAAAAAAGGGCCTGGAATGGGGGCACCTTTAGTGTCTGTTGCTATAGTGGCTAGAACATTGTCATTGTTATGGAATAAACCAATCGTTGGTGTAAACCATTGTATTGGGCGTAAGTTAAAAAAATTATAAGAAAGATTATTTATTTATTTATTTATTTATTTATACAAATAAGAATTTTGTTTATTTATCAAAATCTAGATATTGAAATGGGAAGGGAAATAACAAAAGCTGATAATCCTGTAGTTTTATATGTTAGTGGAGGTAATACTCAAGTTATTGCTTATTCTGAACATAGGTGAGAAGGTAATTGCATTCGGATAGAGAAAGAAGGAATATATATATGAAGTGTATTTTGGGAAGGAAATTAAAAGAAAGAAAAGGTTTCCTTTAATTATATTTTTAATTATTATTAAAAAAACATACATAATTAGATATAGAATTTTTGGAGAAACACTTGATATTGCAGTCGGTAATTGTCTTGACAGATTTGCTAGAATTTTAAATTTACCAAATGATCCAAGTCCCGGATATAATATTGAACAATCTGCTAAAAGGTAGATGATAAGCTTTAATTAGAAAGTTACATTTTTTAATTAATTATATATATTAATAATAATTAAGATAATTTTTTAGAGGGAGTAAATTTATAGAATTGCCATATACAGTTAAAGGAATGGATGTTTCATTTTCAGGAATTTTATCATACATTGAAAGCATAGCCGATGAATTACTTTCAACAGATCAATATACACCAGAAGATCTTTGTTTTTCACTTCAAGAAACTTTATTTGCAATGTTAGTAGAAATAACAGAAAGAGCCATGGCTCATATTGAAAGCAAAGAAGTTTTGATTGTAGGAGGGGTTGGATGTAAGTTTTTATCATTACATGAGAGATATATAAATAATGCATGTGGATATATAAATATATACATAATTTTAATTTCGCAGGTAATTTAAGATTACAAGAAATGATGCAACAAATGGCGGAACAGCGTGCAGGAAAAGTTTTTGCGACTGATGAAAGGTAAAAATTAAAATTTTATGATAAAGAAAATAATAAACAATCAAAGAATAAATTAATAACTGGAATATATATATATATATTTATAACTATAGATTTTGTATTGATAATGGGATTATGATTGCTCATGCAGGACTATTAGCCTATAAAACTGATTTTGTAACACCTTTTGAAGAAACCACATGTACTCAAAGGTATAATTAATCGGTCAATTGATTGATTAATATATTGCTTATTTCTTAATTGATTAATGATTATTTTAATAACAAATAGATTCAGAACAGATGAAGTATATGTTTCATGGAGAGATGCAAATTAATTGTTTAGTTATTAAATAAATTTGAACAGAGAGGGGCTAAACTCCTAGAGAATGCGTATTTTATATTCATTCTGCGACACCGAATTTACATATAAACAATGTCTATTTTATCTTTTGTTTATATTTTCATGGAAAAAAGAGACATTACTAGTGTTTATTACATTCCAAGGAAACAACATCTGTTATTCTGTTATTCTGTTATTCTGTCTGAAATTATTAGAACCCGGGTGACCAATGATGGTGCATTGCCTCTTGGTGTTTATTGTTGTTGTGATGAGAATAATCAACTTGACTTGCAAATGAAAATTCTTTGGCAAATATATCATCATCAATTTTTCAAGAGTATCCAATATCTTGCTTGATATACGTGAATCATAGGTGAATCCCGAGCAATTGCAAATAATACATGCTTATTATATATTTGTTTTTCCTGATATTGCAATGCAAATGACATCCCTAAAAATTTTTTAGCATTTCTAATTATTTAATTACTGGTTTAGAAAAAATTTAATGTAATTAATACCCTAATATTCAAATTATCTGACTAGTTTAACATTTCTTGAGTTCCAGATACATTGATCTATTAATGTGCTCCAAATATCAACGCTCCAATACTAAAGATTTATTTCATATCATGTCAATTTATTATACCGAACCAATCAATTGTAAATGTTAATGTGATAAATTAGAACCTGCAAGTTGCTAATACAATCATTACTATCATATGGAAAAATCAGAATGTCCCAGCTCTAAGAAATTGTTGTGTTTGTAAAAATGTTTATAACCAGACATTAATATAATTAATTCCTATAAAATGATTGCACAAATTTAATATTAATATCAGTATTCCTATGGTTCGGTTCGGAATTGAACTTAAACAAGCTCATGCCATTACATATAATACATAAATTATCTTTTTAAAATCTATGGCTAGACTTATGAGAAGCCAAGAACGAACCATTAATTCAACCCACGAAAAAATTTATTATATATGAATATTGTAGAAATTCAACAGTTTGGAACAACTTCAAGTTCTCGCTTGAAATAACAGAGGAAAAATAAATACACAATCAACATTCTAATAAAATAAAATCTGATAGAATCATTATTTTAAATAAAATAAATCGTTTAAAAATAAAAATGTTTATTTTGTTTTCTTTGTTTAAAGCGATTTGGTAAAAAGCAACAAGTGTAGTTATTGTCTTGGTAAAAAGCAGCAGTTGTGGGACTTTGGTAAAAAGTCCACATTTTGTTTTCTTTAGAGAGTAGACAAAAGTTAGGATTGGTGAGTGTTAGCGACAATTAGTGAGGTATTGTCCAAAGATTAATGGCAATTCTATTGTCAATCATAAAAGTAGAGCTCTTAATAAGCTGCTTAAGCTGTTTTGTAAATAAGTCAAAAGCGAGTTTGCAATTGGCAAATAAATGTAAACGACTGAAATATATCGGTCAAAGGTGAATAAATGAATTTATAAAGGCGTTCTAGCTTTGTAGAAGAGCTGTCTTTATTTATTTATTTACAGTTATATGGTACCATTAAGTGTTGTTTACAGATTCGTGTACAAAAAAAGAGACAGTGAGCGAGGACCAAAGTAAATTCGTAAACTAATTAATTGTCATGCACCAAATTATTGTGAATTAACTGACAAGAATGGCCCAAAAGTTAAGCCATACGTGTTAAATAATTGAAAAGCCACCTTGCAATACCACCATTTAACAAGAATCAAAAACTGTAAAAAGTTTATTATAAGAAATAAAATAAAGATAAAATAAAAGGATAAATAGTTATAATGAATGAATTTATAGTGAGGATTAAATAATCATTCATCAATATCTTTCCCTTTATATTATTAATAGAATCTAATATTTATAATTAATTAAAAATTATTGTTAGTAATAATTAATAGATAGTAGTTTCCAATAATTAGCAATGAAGTTTTTATTCACCTTCAGCATTTAAGAGAAGAGAGTTAAAATCAAGATTATTTAATGAACTATCATTACTTGTAATTGTATAACTTTAAAGCTTTTTGATTTAGCAATCTCCTCATCTAATATTCTACTTTTATGATATGCATCTGGGTGTGATTTGTGTACTAGTTGCGAATCACCATCACCACCACCACCACTGCTGCTGCTGCTGCTGCTACCATCATTATTAAAATTACATGTTTTTTTTGTTTTTAGAAAATTTTTATTAAACTATTATTACTATTATTACTATTATTACTAGTATTATTACTACTAACAATACTACTACTGATATTATTATTATTAAGAATTTCTTCACGTTTATTTTCAGCAAAATCAAGCAGCTCTACAGCAGTGGTCCTTTGATGGGCCCACATCCCAACACTTCTGCATCATTTGTGAATAATCATCAGGCATTTCAGGTAATATTGGTGGTTGTAAACCTCTGCACATATATCAAAAATTAAACAATGATTGTGAGTTCTATTGTCAAATGGTGGGTGAGTATCTAGAAACCCAATTACGTATAGTTTCTACCTTAGGAATTTCATCATGAGAAAGTTGAGTATTATGAACAGATTCTTCAATAAGTTCTTTATGCATATCCTCTGGTGTAAACCTTTGGCTCTTATCATAATAATACGAAGCAAAAAGTTTCTACTATTTAGTTCAGTTAAAATTGTCATGCCTAAATGAATAGGGTAAAATTCTGAGCCATTTTCAGTAGAAATTTCATGCCACCAATGACGAGCAAAAGGTCCATAGTGTAAATTAAAGTCAATTATTCCTCGAGATGCAAGTATTGGTGAATGTAACAATTTAACGTAATACAATCATCTGGATAGATTGATAAGTTTATTAAGGTTATTTATATTAGTTTATATTATTAATTATATTAGTTTATATTATTAATTATATTAGTTTATATTATTATATATTTATCAATCTTATGTATTTCTTATAAAAAGGACATCAATTTAAGTTAATAAAAATAACTTGTAAGTTTACAACAATTAAATTACTTAATTCGTTTAAATAAACCGTTTAAACATTTGAACGTTTACAGTGAAACTTCTTTACATTTAGACATTTAAATAGAAATTTTATATTTATACGATATGTGCAAAAAAAATTTTTCAATATACGAATACAGCTATCTATAAAGTAGATTTGATATAAAAGTATGTTTGATATAAAAAAATAAATTTGAGATATGAAAGAATAATAAAGATTTATATGGACGCGTCTAGGCTAGATTCAGAAAATGAGACTTTTTATTAATAGATATTGACCCCGTTTTTTATTATTAAAAAATATGCCGATCATCTACAATCACGTATCACAGATTAGTAATTCTTTTTTTTATTTTCAAAGATGACTGATTCTAAATCTAAAACAAAACGAAAGAGACAAAAAGAGAACAATTGGGAAGATGTTTCCAGGTAAATGTTTATCATAAGAATGGTGGTCACTCTAGTTAACGTTAAGGTAAGTTTGGATGGAAGGTCTGTGTTCAGTTTGTTATGAAAAAACTTGTCAATCTTGACCTAAGAAACACAAATAAGGAAATTGTTTGCATAAAAAACTATGAACCTTTCTTATATATATGTATATTATCTTTAGTTTTACAAAT
>CAUDNR010000053.1:14314-26150 GCA_958430865.1 Entrophospora sp. SA101 | reverse complement strand
AGAGGCAGTAAGCGGGATAATTGCTAAATAATTTTGTAAAATAAATTAATTGATAAGCATTGAATATAAAAGTTTGCGATGAATCATTCAAATTCGGCCATAAACAATACTAACCAAAAAGCTACCTCATAGCACCCATTATTGCTGCATAAAATTATCATCTCTACACACAATTATTTATATAGATCTAAAAAACTCCTTTACTTTCATGACATTTAGATATCATGAAAAATTACAAAATTTCATGGTTCCTACCAGTCAGTACATGGCTGATGAATTATTAGGCAAAAAATATAAAATAGTCAAAGACGAGAAAGAATAAGTAGGAGATAAAGGTGAATTGAAAGTGCAATGAATTGAAAGGTTTTGCAAATAAAATTTTGATGGAAGGGAAACTAAACTAGACGGTTGAAAATCTTTTGGATAAATATATTAATAAATATTAATTTAATTACAAAAAAAAACTCAATACATTTATTATTTTGAGAAAGGAGTTACAAATTTAAGTTTTATTTGTAAGTTTTTCAATGAGATATTCATTATTTTCTTTCAATCGATAAATCATAAATTTATTATTAGCATCCAATTGATTTTTTAATTCCACATAACTTTCTTGTATACTTTTAAAATCATTCTTGATTTCTTCATATTGTTTTGACAAATCCTTTTTAAATTTTTGTACAGGAATTCCTACTAATTCACGTAATTTGTCTGAGATTATAGGAGGATGTTCATATTTGTCTTTATTTTTATCTATAGATTGGATTTTTTGATGTATTTCTTCAACTGTAACATTATAATATCTAATATTGATAATAATCTCGTTAAATAAAATCGTCAAACAACTTGTATCTACATATATATATATATATATATACACATATATGAAAACTTACATCAAATCAGGAAACCATGTTTGCCAACGTCGTTGTTGTGGAAATAAATAAAATAATTCTATTTCATGAATAATCTAAATTAATATATTAAAAAAATTTTTTAATTAATATATTTATTTGAAAAGAAAAATGAATTATTATTATTATTATTACCTTTGCTTTTTGAGCCAAGAATGCTTCTCTAGTATCATTCTCCTCAATGGCATTACTCAATAAACCAATAAATAGATTAAGTAAATAAACCACAATCAAAAATGAAAAGGCTACCATTAATAAGCTTAAATATGGATCTTGTTGATATGATCTTGATGAAAGAGCCAAATTATCACCTTTAAAATTAAAGGAAAAATAAATAATAATAAGATTTGATATTAATTAATTGTTAATTATAAATATGTATTTTACCTGTGAGAATGTTGTACATAGCTAACAATGATGTAGAAAATTCGGCAAACATGTTTGTGCTTAATTCAGGTTGTTGTATTAAAAATGGATTATTATCTACTGTTCCATTTGTGAATATTTGATAATATCTTGATACAATATTCCAAGGATTATTGCTGTCATCTGAATTTATATCTGGTATTTTCAAATCATAGTCATCTTTTGGTCTTAATTGTATGAATAATGCATGAGCAAAACTAAAAACTATTATAAATAAAATAACTAGAAATGAAAACACTTTTTTTGCAACACCTATCATGATTGCAAAATATTTTCCATAAGATTTGAAAGCTCTTAAAAATAACATAAATTTCAAATCCAATAATAAATTAGACAGAGACATCATCCAAGTTGGTGCACTATCATTTATTATCCAATGCAAAGATGTGATTATTGGAAATAAATATGAACCTAAATCTAATTTTTAAAAAAAAATCATTAAAAAAAAAAAAAAAATTATATATATATATATATATATATAAATATAAATATTCTTACCAAAATAATTCCAAAAATCAAATAAATAATTTTTTGGACTCCATATAAATCTTTTATATTCAATTATTAGATGAGAAAAACCAAGAATGATTGAAATTAATAAAATTATGTTCCTTGTAACTTTATCTACATCATTTTTTAAAGTTGTGATAAATGAAAAAGATGCAAAAAATATTATAAAATATAACCAAATTCCTAAATAATATTTTAAAGCAAATTTATGCCATTTAAAATCTAATAAAGCTTCACCATTCCAGCTTTTAAATAATTCTTTACTGTTCATTTTAATAAAAGTATTAGAATCAGGTCTGTATAATAATTCTTTCCAAAATGAATAACAATTTGGATAACTTGTGAATTTTGGTAAAGGTACAACTAAACTTAAAGAATATTTTTCATAATTATTTGAAAATATTGGATAATCATCAAAATACTTTTCAATTATTTTTGTAAATTTATAATTATTATTATGAAATAAAAAATATAGGTTCCAAAAAAAATTATTTCTGTATAAATCAATGTCATAGCAATATCCATAATGACTTGGCAAATCTGATATAAAGATTTTTTTACAAGAAGGATCCAATAACATTGACGTTTGCTCAAGAAATCTCTTTACTACCCCAGGATAATGTTTACTTAATTTTGGTAATTTGTTTACTAAAAATGTTAATAATCCAAGATTCATTTCAGGATTTTGTTGTAAAAAATTTAGACATTTATCACAAACTAGTTCTACTATTGAACCTTTATGATTATCTAAAGCACATATTAAGATTTCATCAGCAAACATTGTAAACGAAGAAATATCTTCTAATATTGCTAATAACATATCTCTGAATGGATGCCTTGAAATGTTATTTCCACCAGCATAAGATTGGTCATAATTATCAAAGATATAATTATAGTTAAGTGGAGGTAATCTATTTAATTTTTTAAAGTTGGCAAAGCCTTCAGAAAATGATTGCCCTGAAGTAACCTCACTAATACAAGTTTGGTTATAATTAGGTGAAGGTAATTTATTTGAGGTTTTAAAGCTGTCAAACCCCTTTAAAATTCTACCTTTAATATATTGTTTGTCACTTTCATGTCTCATCCAATGTTTTTTCTCTTGTTCAATACAATCATTCCAAAAGTATTTTAAATAAATTTTATCATTAAGATTCACTGAAAATATCATCATACCTAATCTTGTGATTAATAATAAATCATCATTTTCTAATATTTTACACCTTAATAAGAAATGGGTGCATTGTTTAAAATAATCATATTCATCTAACTTAGCCCCTAAATGTTTTAATTTCAAATAACCTGATTCTTTATCATAATGATCTATTGTCCATTTAATTTGATTGTTATTTGATTCTAATTCGAATTTATCTTGAAAATAATCTGTAATTTCATCACTTAATAATTCGTCAAATATTTTACAAATACTCTCCAGTATAAATGGTGATAAAAATAAATGGTTGAAATTCTTTAGATGTGAATTTGGCAATTTAATTTCTTTTGATACAATTTCTTGTAAAAAAATAAAATTATTATCCATTACTTTAATTACTTTATTTTTTGCTAATTTTTTTTTGTGATGTTTTTTAATTAGATTATCTTTAAATAAATACTTTGTATAAATTTCAGTTATATCAGTAAAATTATTTAAATTATATGGATCCATGAATCTATAAATGACTGTGTTGGTAATATATTCGTCTTGTAATGCTACAAATAAATGCTCTGTGTTGTCTTCTGTGTATATAAAAACCATTTCATCACATTCGATTTTTACAAATGTAACTGAATAATTTTTAAGAAAATAGAAAGATGTTAGAAAAAAAGGAAACAATAAATAAAAAATAAATAAACAAATAGTAAACAATAAAAAAAATAGAAACCTACAATGTTGTTAACTTGGTTCCATATGCTGTTGAATAAATAATTAATTGTTTTTCTACATATAAATAAACTGCTAATAAGGTCTTATCCTTGTTAAATATTGCATGATTATCATTATATTTATAGAAATTATTTGGTAATGAAATATCTGAAAAATATTGCAACTCAAATCTCATTTTGGTTAAATCCCATTGTGAAGCCATCATGATACCATTGTTGATCAATAAATTTGAATTTGCGATGACAAAATATTTTGCAACATTATTATTATGATCAAAAGCTGTTAGTTTTGGTAAAATTATGCTGTATGTTGTTTTACATGTTAATTCACTGATTTTTTCATTTGAATTCAATGAAAATAAATAAATTTGATCATTCTCATATGAAATTACAAATAGATCTCCATTTGTTAAAAATGTTGGGTGTTGGTAATCAATTTTTTTTTGATGATTCAATAATTTAATATGTCGTTTACTAACTAAATCAAATAAACCTAAAGTAAATAAGCAAATAAATTAATTTATTAATACAAAAAAAATTTTTTATTAATTTGTTAACAAAAAAATTATTTCATAAATTTTATCAACTTACAATAACAACTATCTAGATTAGATTCAAAAACAATAAATTTTTGGTCAGATACTGCTTTTATAGAAGTTATCTTTGGTATATTTGATGATTGACCATTTTGTTGTGATTCATTGGAAGGACTAAAAAATGTTTCTGGTTCTAATCTTCTATCATTTTTCAAATGTACATCATCAACTAACCATCCAACAATTGAATTATCATCTTCACTAAAGGTTGCAACATATTTTAAGTTTGGTGAACAAATTATTGTTTTTATAGATTTCCCATTATGTGGTTTAATGGACTTTTGAGAAACTTCTTGTGTATTTACATCTGTGTTGATTTTTACTTCTATTAAATTATTGTTATTATAATCTTTATCTAAAATTCCTTCCATATCTATTACAATTAATCAACTTTCTTTTATCATTCATGTACTTTTTTCTTGTTTATATATTTAAAATTCTATGCAATTCAACCAGGTTTTGCCTTATGAATTTTTCTTTTTAAAGTTTTTCATTTTAATTATGATGCGCATACAATGTGTGTACCATACCTGCAAATGATTTCCAAATTTGCAGTTGAATTCAACATTATTAATATGCATGTCATTCTAACATTTTAATAACAACAATTCGTTATTATTATTATCATAGAATAATAAACAAATTACTTTGTTACGAAACAAACAATTCACAATTTATTGATCATGTTCTTTGTTAATAATTTTTTATCCATTAAAAAATTAATAAAGATAAATTGAAAAACAAAAAATTTATATTGTGATAAAAATAAATAAGACGCATTTATCAAAGTGTTATCCAATCGTATTTCGGTCATGTGACATAGCCTCATTTTCATTTATTTATATATTTAACATTTTTATTATTCATTTTTTATTATTACAGTAAAAGTGTGCTTACAGATCGCCGAAGCTTTCTAGGTACAAGAAAGAGGCAGTAAGCGGGATAATTGCTAAATAATTTTGTAAAATAAATTAATTGATAAGCATTGAATATAAAAGTTTGCAATTAATCATTCAAATTTGGCCATAAACAATACTAACCAAAAAGCTACCTCATAGCACCCGTCATTGCTGCATAAATCACCATCTCTATACACACATAATTATTTATATAGATCTAAAAAACTACTTTACTTTCATGACATTTAGATATCATGTCCATGAAAAATTACAAAATTTCATGATTCTAATAATTATTAGGCAAAAAATATGAAGTAGTCAAAGATGAAAAAGAAGAAAGAAGAAATGAAAGTGCAATGAATCGAAAGATTTTTCAGATAAAATTTTGATCCAAGAGAAACTAAACTAGTTGGGTTGAAAATCTTTTGGATAAATATATTAATATTAATAAATATTATTTTAATTTTCACATAAATCTTAACCTTTGTAATTAATATAGTCTGAAATTGAAACCATAGATTAATATGTTTGTTGTAAAAAGTTTTGTTTATTTATTTACTATATTGATTATATTTTTTAATTCAAAAATTGATCAAGTGCAAGCTTTTTATAATAATTGTGTGATTCTTGCACAAAAATTTTCAATCAAATTAGTTCATTTTGAGTAATCTAAAAGATAGAAACTTAAAGTATGTCACCATGTAAAAATAATCAATGGTTATATAAAACCTGCAGCCTTTGCAATACATTTACTTTACTCCATCTGAATTCGATTTTAATTGAAGAAGAAGCTCCTATGACAAGCAGTTCGTTTTTGGTTGCTTTGAGTAATCCAAAGTTCCATGTAAGATAGGTATACAAAGTATGTAATCATGTAAAAATAATTAATGATTATATATGAAGCTTGCAATTTCCGCCTAAAGTCATTTTTAATTGAAAGAAGAAGCTCCTAATGACAAGTAGTTTATTTTTAGTTGTTTTGAGCAGTATAGAAGATAGAAACCTAAAGTATGTCATGTCATCATGTAAAAATAATTAATAGTTGTCATATATTTACTTTACATCAACAGAAGGATCTATTAATTCAGCCTAAATTGTCCTGTTTGATCATTTCTGCTCCAATTTATGTTCGCTGCCATATTATAAATGTATAGTTTGCCTGCAAAAAAATTTTAATAAAGTGACACATATGCATGTATAAATACATTAAAGTGATCTATTAATTCATTATGTTTTTGAGTCTCGTGTCTTTCTTTGTAAACCATTAATATTTTGACTAATTTATAAAATAAGAAATAAAAAGTATTAGATTAAAAAGACTAGAAAACATTAAACAGTTGCCAGGTATATTAATAGAAAATAAAAACACCTATTAATTATACATTAATAAAACAATTTTGATTTTCATTTAATCTCTAAAGCTAAAAAGAACGAGTAGAAACAATGATAATTAGATCGTCCCTATTATAATATATAAACACATGTAAAAAAAAAAAATAGCTGTCCAAGTATAAAAAATTTTTGGTGCAGTTACACATACTAATGCTAATACAAATTAATATCAAGAATGGCCGATATCTAAATGTATGACAAAAATTTGAATTCATCTCAAAAATAAAGAAATGATCGCAATAGGACTTGAAGGTTCAGCGAATAAATTGGGTATAGGTTTAATAGAACATAACTTGGAAAACGGTCAAGTTAAAATATTAGCAAATGTAAGACATACACACATAACACCACCAGGAACTGGGTTTTTACCACGTGATACAGCAGCTCACCATAGAAAATATATTATTCCAGTGATTAAAGAGGCATTGAAAACTGCAAATATAGAAATTAAAGATATCGATGTTATCTGTTATACTAAAGGTAAAAATAAGAAGAAAGATAATTGATGAAGTAATAATTTTTTCGCATATACACGCATAACAATAAAGGATTATTTATTAATCATTTAAAAAAGGGCCTGGAATGGGGGCACCTTTAGTGTCTGTTGCTATAGTGGCTAGAACATTGTCATTGTTATGGAATAAACCAATCGTTGGTGTAAACCATTGTATTGGGCGTAAGTTAAAAAAATTATAAGAAAGATTATTTATTTATTTATTTATTTATTTATACAAATAAGAATTTTGTTTATTTATCAAAATCTAGATATTGAAATGGGAAGGGAAATAACAAAAGCTGATAATCCTGTAGTTTTATATGTTAGTGGAGGTAATACTCAAGTTATTGCTTATTCTGAACATAGGTGAGAAGGTAATTGCATTCGGATAGAGAAAGAAGGAATATATATATGAAGTGTATTTTGGGAAGGAAATTAAAAGAAAGAAAAGGTTTCCTTTAATTATATTTTTAATTATTATTAAAAAAACATACATAATTAGATATAGAATTTTTGGAGAAACACTTGATATTGCAGTCGGTAATTGTCTTGACAGATTTGCTAGAATTTTAAATTTACCAAATGATCCAAGTCCCGGATATAATATTGAACAATCTGCTAAAAGGTAGATGATAAGCTTTAATTAGAAAGTTACATTTTTTAATTAATTATATATATTAATAATAATTAAGATAATTTTTTAGAGGGAGTAAATTTATAGAATTGCCATATACAGTTAAAGGAATGGATGTTTCATTTTCAGGAATTTTATCATACATTGAAAGCATAGCCGATGAATTACTTTCAACAGATCAATATACACCAGAAGATCTTTGTTTTTCACTTCAAGAAACTTTATTTGCAATGTTAGTAGAAATAACAGAAAGAGCCATGGCTCATATTGAAAGCAAAGAAGTTTTGATTGTAGGAGGGGTTGGATGTAAGTTTTTATCATTACATGAGAGATATATAAATAATGCATGTGGATATATAAATATATACATAATTTTAATTTCGCAGGTAATTTAAGATTACAAGAAATGATGCAACAAATGGCGGAACAGCGTGCAGGAAAAGTTTTTGCGACTGATGAAAGGTAAAAATTAAAATTTTATGATAAAGAAAATAATAAACAATCAAAGAATAAATTAATAACTGGAATATATATATATATATTTATAACTATAGATTTTGTATTGATAATGGGATTATGATTGCTCATGCAGGACTATTAGCCTATAAAACTGATTTTGTAACACCTTTTGAAGAAACCACATGTACTCAAAGGTATAATTAATCGGTCAATTGATTGATTAATATATTGCTTATTTCTTAATTGATTAATGATTATTTTAATAACAAATAGATTCAGAACAGATGAAGTATATGTTTCATGGAGAGATGCAAATTAATTGTTTAGTTATTAAATAAATTTGAACAGAGAGGGGCTAAACTCCTAGAGAATGCGTATTTTATATTCATTCTGCGACACCGAATTTACATATAAACAATGTCTATTTTATCTTTTGTTTATATTTTCATGGAAAAAAGAGACATTACTAGTGTTTATTACATTCCAAGGAAACAACATCTGTTATTCTGTTATTCTGTTATTCTGTCTGAAATTATTAGAACCCGGGTGACCAATGATGGTGCATTGCCTCTTGGTGTTTATTGTTGTTGTGATGAGAATAATCAACTTGACTTGCAAATGAAAATTCTTTGGCAAATATATCATCATCAATTTTTCAAGAGTATCCAATATCTTGCTTGATATACGTGAATCATAGGTGAATCCCGAGCAATTGCAAATAATACATGCTTATTATATATTTGTTTTTCCTGATATTGCAATGCAAATGACATCCCTAAAAATTTTTTAGCATTTCTAATTATTTAATTACTGGTTTAGAAAAAATTTAATGTAATTAATACCCTAATATTCAAATTATCTGACTAGTTTAACATTTCTTGAGTTCCAGATACATTGATCTATTAATGTGCTCCAAATATCAACGCTCCAATACTAAAGATTTATTTCATATCATGTCAATTTATTATACCGAACCAATCAATTGTAAATGTTAATGTGATAAATTAGAACCTGCAAGTTGCTAATACAATCATTACTATCATATGGAAAAATCAGAATGTCCCAGCTCTAAGAAATTGTTGTGTTTGTAAAAATGTTTATAACCAGACATTAATATAATTAATTCCTATAAAATGATTGCACAAATTTAATATTAATATCAGTATTCCTATGGTTCGGTTCGGAATTGAACTTAAACAAGCTCATGCCATTACATATAATACATAAATTATCTTTTTAAAATCTATGGCTAGACTTATGAGAAGCCAAGAACGAACCATTAATTCAACCCACGAAAAAATTTATTATATATGAATATTGTAGAAATTCAACAGTTTGGAACAACTTCAAGTTCTCGCTTGAAATAACAGAGGAAAAATAAATACACAATCAACATTCTAATAAAATAAAATCTGATAGAATCATTATTTTAAATAAAATAAATCGTTTAAAAATAAAAATGTTTATTTTGTTTTCTTTGTTTAAAGCGATTTGGTAAAAAGCAACAAGTGTAGTTATTGTCTTGGTAAAAAGCAGCAGTTGTGGGACTTTGGTAAAAAGTCCACATTTTGTTTTCTTTAGAGAGTAGACAAAAGTTAGGATTGGTGAGTGTTAGCGACAATTAGTGAGGTATTGTCCAAAGATTAATGGCAATTCTATTGTCAATCATAAAAGTAGAGCTCTTAATAAGCTGCTTAAGCTGTTTTGTAAATAAGTCAAAAGCGAGTTTGCAATTGGCAAATAAATGTAAACGACTGAAATATATCGGTCAAAGGTGAATAAATGAATTTATAAAGGCGTTCTAGCTTTGTAGAAGAGCTGTCTTTATTTATTTATTTACAGTTATATGGTACCATTAAGTGTTGTTTACAGATTCGTGTACAAAAAAAGAGACAGTGAGCGAGGACCAAAGTAAATTCGTAAACTAATTAATTGTCATGCACCAAATTATTGTGAATTAACTGACAAGAATGGCCCAAAAGTTAAGCCATACGTGTTAAATAATTGAAAAGCCACCTTGCAATACCACCATTTAACAAGAATCAAAAACTGTAAAAAGTTTATTATAAGAAATAAAATAAAGATAAAATAAAAGGATAAATAGTTATAATGAATGAATTTATAGTGAGGATTAAATAATCATTCATCAATATCTTTCCCTTTATATTATTAATAGAATCTAATATTTATAATTAATTAAAAATTATTGTTAGTAATAATTAATAGATAGTAGTTTCCAATAATTAGCAATGAAGTTTTTATTCACCTTCAGCATTTAAGAGAAGAGAGTTAAAATCAAGATTATTTAATGAACTATCATTACTTGTAATTGTATAACTTTAAAGCTTTTTGATTTAGCAATCTCCTCATCTAATATTCTACTTTTATGATATGCATCTGGGTGTGATTTGTGTACTAGTTGCGAATCACCATCACCACCACCACCACTGCTGCTGCTGCTGCTGCTACCATCATTATTAAAATTACATGTTTTTTTTGTTTTTAGAAAATTTTTATTAAACTATTATTACTATTATTACTATTATTACTAGTATTATTACTACTAACAATACTACTACTGATATTATTATTATTAAGAATTTCTTCACGTTTATTTTCAGCAAAATCAAGCAGCTCTACAGCAGTGGTCCTTTGATGGGCCCACATCCCAACACTTCTGCATCATTTGTGAATAATCATCAGGCATTTCAGGTAATATTGGTGGTTGTAAACCTCTGCACATATATCAAAAATTAAACAATGATTGTGAGTTCTATTGTCAAATGGTGGGTGAGTATCTAGAAACCCAATTACGTATAGTTTCTACCTTAGGAATTTCATCATGAGAAAGTTGAGTATTATGAACAGATTCTTCAATAAGTTCTTTATGCATATCCTCTGGTGTAAACCTTTGGCTCTTATCATAATAATACGAAGCAAAAATTTTCTACTATTTAGTTCAGTTAAAATTGTCATGCCTAAACAAATAGGGTAAAATTCTGAGCCATTTTCAGTAGAAATTTCATGCCAACAGTGATGAGCAAAAGGTCCATAGTGTAAATTAATGTCAATTATTCCTTGAGATGCAAGTGTTAGTGAAACTTCTTTACGTTTAGACATTTAAATAAAAATTTATATTTATACAATATGTACAAAAAATTTTTTTAATATATGAATGCAGCTAGCTATAAATTTGATTTGATATAAAAGTATGTCTGATATAAAAAAAATAAAATTTGAGATATGAAAGAATAATAAAGAATTATATGGACGTGTCTGGATTCAGAAATTAACCCCGTTTTTTATTAAAAAATATGCCGATCATCTACTTCTATCACGTATCACGAATTACATAGGTAAACTCGATAAGTCAGCCGTGCGTGGCTGAGCATGTTTGGCTGACTTATCGAGAGAACTGACTTATCGAGACCGTCTTACAAAGAACACGTGACATAAAAATTTTTTGTGTTAAAAATTTTATTATTATAAAATTAAATAAAAATTACAAATAAATAACGAAATAAATAAATAATAAAACAGATAAAAATATGAAAAAAAATTTTTTTTTTATTCTAAATAAATATCCATGCTAGATTGTATTGAAGAAGTTGCATGTTTTCTACTAATTT
>CAUDNR010000053.1:0-14304 GCA_958430865.1 Entrophospora sp. SA101 | reverse complement strand
CAATCTTGGTTAAATCGGGTAGGTTTGTGTATACCAGAGTGATTTTTTTCTTCGATTTTACATATAAAATTATGCACGAAGATCATTAATTTTATATATGAGTGACACTTGACCCCCTGTAAATACGCAATGTCCTGCGACTGTTATGATGTTACGCACTGTATAATCTGCATAAATTTTGGCCAATCATTTTGTTTTGATGTTTTTTCTAGAGTATTTGTTGCACAATGAATCTAGATCATCAATTATCACAGTATTTAGAAATTCTAAATTTCCATAATAAAAGGTATTGTTCCATTATTATGAGTTATTCACTCCAAATCATTACTAATCTAAAGTTACTTACTACTTAGTAAAGTTGCTCATTTCTCAGTATTACTTGGAGGAGTCTAACATGTAATTTTTCTAGTTTCTTATGTTTTACATGTAATAAGTTATAACTCCAATTTTTGTTAATAAAATTTTATTTATTTAGCATTTGAAAATGTCAAGCAAATATTGGTATAAACAATTAATATTAGTTCTTTTGACAAAATCCAACTGCTTTGATTCGTGATGATTCATATCAATTGAATGCAATGAAAGTATATCAAGGTTTAAACAGTTCATACTAAGGTTGTGGGCGAAACCTCTTAATGACTGTCGAAACTCTGTCGAAACTCTAATGAACAATTAATGTGTAACCTGTCGAAACTCTGATGATTGGCAAAAACCCCAAATGTGAAACTCTGCCGAAACTCTAATAAACAATTAATGTGTAACCTGTCGAAACTCTGTCAATTGATTTCTGGAGGAGTTTCTCCCGCAACCTTAGTTCATACATCTTATGACTAACAAACCCTAAAGGCATGGATCCTGATTCAGAAAGTGAAGACAAAGTATGGGTTCTATTGTTTCCTGGTTATTCAATCTTAACAAAAAAGAATAAGCTCATTCAATTGTCTATCAATGTAAAAAATGACACAGAGCTGCAGTATACACTTGATAATTTTGAAGCTGATCATACATTCACTAATTTGAAAGAAATAAAACATTATAATTATATGTTTACAACATTGAGAGATGAATTAGAAGTCAAGGAAAATTATCTATTTACATGCAAAAGTAATTGAAAAATATCCATCATTGATAAATTTTTTAGATATTAGCAATGCTGCAGCAGAAGAAAGTGTTCAAAATGGCTTGCTCTTTTGGTATCAAGCAATTATTGACTTGAATTATATAAAGTAAATTGGGAATGTAAAAAAAAATAAAAAGAACATATTGTGAATTAAATAAGTTAGATGATGATGATAAAATACATCATCAAATAATAAAGAAGAATCGAAAATTCTGTTAATAAATCATTGAAGGCAATAATTTAGACTTGATGATATTTATGTCCGCATAAAATTATTTGAAATTAATACTAACATCCCCTTGCAATCATTGTGGCAACTTAGATCTAAACTCAAAAGAACTGAGAGTTAAAGCCTGGAGCCTTTATTTATTAATTATAATCTGGTGCTGGTTTTTGGATATCAGATTCAAAAATTACAGGTGTTGCTGAAGATGCCGAGGAAATGGTTTATTCTTATTCTTTGGATTACTATTTGTAATATTATTATTTTATCTATTAATTTACTGCGTTATTGATTTTCTTACCCTTAAATCGGTGGGATTAATATAAAATTTATTATAAATAAGTTCAAGTGATTAATTCTTTTTCGTTTAATAAAACACTTGTGGTCGGAAATTAAACAGTAGGATTTAAATAATTTTCAAAGTGGTATAAAACTCTGAGGTCTCAGTTATTTGCTTTAGTGAGAAAGCAAAAATTTAATTTTAATGTTGATTAACCAGTTTAATGTTAACAACGGGTAGTAAGGTTTTTGCTTAGTAAAGAATCAAAGGTTCAATTTTTGTTTACATTTTTGTAAAGAGTTTAAGTGTAAACGTAAGATGTAGCTGTTTGGCAAAAGTATAAAGTGTTAACGATTGTTAACCAAATTATAAAGTGCAGACATTTATTAATCAAAGTCGTTATTAAAAGAAAAATGGTTTGAGTAACTAAGCTTTTAAGCAGCCAAGGAAGAGTAAAAATAAATAGTAAATAAAAAAGGAACCTTAGAAAAGCCATTGTTGTTTTCTAAAAGGGCTATTTTTATTTATTGTGAATCATACCATAAAATATGCTTACAGATCGCCGAAGCTTTCTAGGTACAAGTAAGAGGCAGTAAGCAGGATAAATATAAAGGCTTGCAACTAATCGACGAGTGTTCATTCAAATTCGGCATAAACAATCAGTATTAACCAAAAAACTACCTCACAGAATCCATTATTGCTGCATAAAATAATCATCCCTATACCCATGTAATATACATAATAATATTATTGATCTAAAAAATTACTTTTAATTCATAACACTTACAAAATTCATATGAACTATTAGAAAAAAAATATGAAGTAGTTAAAGATGAGAAAGAAGTAGGAGATAAAGATGAAATGAAAGTGCAATGAATTGAAAGGTTTTGCAAAATAAAATTTTGATGGAAGAGAACTAAACTAGATGGGTTGAAAATCTTTGGGGTAAATTAATAGATATTCTTTTAATTTTTACAACAAAAAATCCCCCAATACATTTATTATTTTGAGAAAGGTGTTACAAATTTAAGTTTGATTTGTAAGTGTTTCAATGAGATAATCGTTACTTTGTCTGAATTGACTAGTTACAAATTTTCTGTTTTTTTCATTATTTTTTTCCAATTGATCAGCCATGAATTTATTATTAGCATCCAATTGATTTTTTAATTCCACATAATTTTCTTGTAAACTTTTAAAATCATTCTTGATTTCTTCATATTGTTTTGACAAATCCTTTTTAAATTTTTGTACAGGAATTCCTACTAATTCACGTAATTTGTCTGAGATTATAGGAGGATGTTCATATTTGTCTTTATTTTTATCTATAGATTGGATTTTTTGATGTATTTCTTCAACTGTAACATTATAATATCTAATATTGATAATAACCTCGTTAAATAAAATCGTCAAACAACTTGTATCTACATATACATATATATACACATATATGAAAACTTACATCAAATCAGGAAACCATGTTTGCCAACGTCGTTGTTGTGGAAATAAATAAAATAATTCTATCTCATGAATAATCTAAATTAATATATTAAAAAAATTTTTTAATTAATATATTTATTTGAAAAGAAAAATGAATTATTATTATTATTATCACCTTTGCTTTTTGAGCCAAGAATGCTTCTCTAGTATCATTCTCCTCAATGGCATTACTCAATAAACCAATAAATAGATTAAGTAAATAAACCACAATCAAAAATGAAAAGGCTACCATTAATAAGCTTAAATATGGATCTTGTTGATATGATCTTGATGAAAGAGCCAAATTATCACCTTTAAAATTAAAGGAAAAATAAATAATAATAAGATTTGATATTAATTAATTGTTAATTATAAATATGTATTTTACCTGTGAGAATGTTGTACATAGCTAACAATGATGTAGAAAATTCGGCAAACATGTTTGTGCTTAATTCAGGTTGTTGTATTAAAAATGGATTATTATCTACTGTTCCATTTGTGAATATTTGATAATATCTTGATACAATATTCCAAGGATTATTGCTGTCATCTGAATTTATATCTGGTATTTTCAAATCATAGTCATCTTTTGGTCTTAATTGTATGAATAATGCATGAGCAAAACTAAAAACTATTATAAATAAAATAACTAGAAATGAAAACACTTTTTTTGCAACACCTATCATGATTGCAAAATATTTTCCATAAGATTTGAAAGCTCTTAAAAATAACATAAATTTCAAATCCAATAATAAATTAGACAGAGACATCATCCAAGTTGGTGCACTATCATTTATTATCCAATGCAAAGATGTGATTATTGGAAATAAATATGAACCTAAATCTAATTTTTAAAAAAAAATCATTAAAAAAAAAAAAAAAATTATATATATATATATATATATATAAATATAAATATTCTTACCAAAATAATTCCAAAAATCAAATAAATAATTTTTTGGACTCCATATAAATCTTTTATATTCAATTATTAGATGAGAAAAACCAAGAATGATTGAAATTAATAAAATTATGTTCCTTGTAACTTTATCTACATCATTTTTTAAAGTTGTGATAAATGAAAAAGATGCAAAAAATATTATAAAATATAACCAAATTCCTAAATAATATTTTAAAGCAAATTTATGCCATTTAAAATCTAATAAAGCTTCACCATTCCAGCTTTTAAATAATTCTTTACTGTTCATTTTAATAAAAGTATTAGAATCAGGTCTGTATAATAATTCTTTCCAAAATGAATAACAATTTGGATAACTTGTGAATTTTGGTAAAGGTACAACTAAACTTAAAGAATATTTTTCATAATTATTTGAAAATATTGAATAATCATCAAAATGCTTTCCAATTATTTTTGTAAATTTATAATAATTATTATGAAATAAAAAATATAGGTTCCAAAAAAAATTATTTCTATATAAATCAATGTCATAGCAACGCCCATAATGACTTGGCAAATCTGATATAAAGATTTTTTCACAAGAAGGATCCAATAACATTGACGTTTGCTCAAGAAATCTCTTTACTACCCCAGGATAATGTTTACTTAATTTTGGTAATTTGTTTACTAAAAATGTTAATAATCCAAGATTCATTTCAGGATTTTGTTGTAAAAAATTTAGACATTTATCACAAACTAGTTCTACTATTGAACCTTTATGATTATTTAAAGCACATATTAAGATTTCATCAGCAAACATTGTAAACGAAGAAATATCTTCTAATATTGCTAATAACATATCTCTGAATGGATGCCTTGAAATGTTATTTCCACCAGCATAAGATTGGTTATAATTATCAAAGATATAATTATAGTTAAGTGAAGGTAATCTATTTAATTTTTTAAAGTTGGCAAAGCCTTCAGAAAATGATTGCCCTGAAGTAACCTCACTAATACAAGTTTGGTCATAATTAGGTGAAGGTAATTTATTTGAGGTTTTAAAGCTGTCAAACCCCTTTAAAATTCTACCTTTAATATATTGTTTGTCACTTGTATGTCTCATCCAATGTTTTTTCTCTTGTTCAATACAATCATTCCAAAAGTATTTTAAATAAATTTTATCATTAAGATTCACTGAAAATATCATCATACCTAATCTTGTGATTAATAATAAATCATCATTTTCTAATATTTTACACCTTAATAAGAAATGGGTGCATTGTTCAAAATAATCATATTCATCTAACTTAGCCCCTAAATGTTTTAATTTCAAATAACCTGATTCTTTATCATAATGATCTATTGTCCATTTAATTTGATTGTTATTTGATTCTAATTCGAATTTATCTTGAAAATAATCTGTAATTTCATCACTTAATAATTCGTCAAATATTTTACAAATACTCTCCAGTATAAATGGTGATAAAAATAAATGGTTGAAATTCTTTAGGTGTGAATTTGGCAATTTAATTTCTTTTGATATAATTTCTTGTAAAAAAATAAAATTATTATCCATTACTTTAATTACTTTATTTTTTTCTAATTTTTTTTTGTGATGTTTTTTAATTAGATTATCTTTAAATAAATACTTTGTATAAATTTCAGTTATATCAGTAAAATTATTTAAATTATATGGATCCATGAATCTATAAATGACTGTGTTGGTAATATATTCGTCTTGTAATGCTACAAATAAATGCTCTGTGTTGTCTTCTGTGTATATAAAAACCATTTCATCACATTCGATTTTTACAAATGTAACTGAATAATTTTTAAGAAAATAGAAAGATGTTAGAAAAAAGGAAACAATAAATAAAAAATAAATAAACAAATAGTAAACAATAAAAAAAATAGAAACCTACATGTTGTTAACTTGGTTCCATATGCTGTTGAATAAATAATTAATTGTTTTTCTACATATAAATAAACTGCTAATAAGGTCTTATCCTTGTTAAATATTGCATGATTATCATTATATTTATAGAAATTATTTGGTAATGAAATATCTGAAAAATATTGCAACTCAAATCTCATTTTGGTTAAATCCCATTGTGAAGCCATCATGATACCATTGTTGATCAATAAATTTGAATTTGCGATGACAAAATATTTTGCAACATTATTATTATGATCAAAAGCTGTTAGTTTTGGTAAAATTATGCTGTATGTTGTTTTACATGTTAATTCACTGATTTTTTCATTTGAATTCAATGAAAATAAATAAATTTGATCATTCTCATATGAAATTACAAATAGATCTCCATTTGTTAAAAATGTTGGGTGTTGGTAATCAATTTTTTTTTGATGATTCAATAATTTAATATGTCGTTTACTTACTAAATCAAATAAACCTAAAGTAAATAAGCAAATAAATTAATTTATTAATACAAAAAAATTTTTATTAATTTGTTAACAAAAAAATTATTTCATAAATTTTATCAACTTACAATAACAACTATCTAGATTAGATTCAAAAACAATAAATTTTTGGTCAGATACTGTTTTTATAGAAGTTATCTTTGGTATATTTGATGATTGACCATTTTGTTGTGATACATTGGAAGGACTAAAAAATGTTTCTGGTTCTAATCTTCTATCATTTTTCAAATGTACATCATCAACTAACCATCCAACAATTGAATTATCATCTTCACTAAAGGTTGCAACATATTTTAAGTTTGGTGAACAAATTATTGTTTTTATAGATTTTCCATTATGTGGTTTAATGGACTTTTGAGAAACTTCTTGTGTATTTACATCTGTGTTGATTTTTACTTCTATTAAATTATTGTTATTACAATCGTTATCTAAAATTCCTTCCATATCTATTACAATTAATCAACTTTCTTTTATTATTCACGCACTTTTTTTTTCTTGTTTATATATTTAAAATTCTATGCAATTCAACTAGGTTTTGCCTTACGAATTTTTCTTTTTAAAGTTTTTCATTTTAATTATGATGCGCAAATGATTTCCAAATTTGCAGTTGAATTCAACATTAATATGCATGTCATTCTAACATTTTAATAACAACAATTCGTTATTATTATTATCATAGAATAATAAAAAAATTACTTTGTTACGAAACAAACAATTCACAATTTATTGATCATGTTCTTTATTAATAATTTTTCATCCATTAAAAAATTAGTAAAGATAAATTGAAAAACAAAAAATTTATATTGTGATAAAAATAAATAAGACGCATTTATCAAAGTGTTATCCAATCGTATTTCGGTCATGTGACCTAGCCTCTTTTTCATTTATTTATATACAGCGATTATTTAAACGGAATGTTAAAAATTTGTGTATTTAACATTTTTATTATTCATTTTTTATTATTACAGTAAAAGTGTGCTTACAGATCGCCGAAGCTTTCTAGGTACAAGAAAGAGGCAGTAAGCGGGATAATTGCTAAATAATTTTGTAAAATAAATTAATTGATAAGCATTGAATATAAAAGTTTGCAATTAATCATTCAAATTTGGCCATAAACAATACTAACCAAAAAGCTACCTCATAGCACCCGTCATTGCTGCATAAATCACCATCTCTATACACACATAATTATTTATATAGATCTAAAAAACTACTTTACTTTCATGACATTTAGATATCATGTCCATGAAAAATTACAAAATTTCATGATTCTAATAATTATTAGGCAAAAAATATGAAGTAGTCAAAGATGAAAAAGAAGAAAGAAGAAATGAAAGTGCAATGAATCGAAAGATTTTTCAGATAAAATTTTGATCCAAGAGAAACTAAACTAGTTGGGTTGAAAATCTTTTGGATAAATATATTAATATTAATAAATATTATTTTAATTTTCACATAAATCTTAACCTTTGTAATTAATATAGTCTGAAATTGAAACCATAGATTAATATGTTTGTTGTAAAAAGTTTTGTTTATTTATTTACTATATTGATTATATTTTTTAATTCAAAAATTGATCAAGTGCAAGCTTTTTATAATAATTGTGTGATTCTTGCACAAAAATTTTCAATCAAATTAGTTCATTTTGAGTAATCTAAAAGATAGAAACTTAAAGTATGTCACCATGTAAAAATAATCAATGGTTATATAAAACCTGCAGCCTTTGCAATACATTTACTTTACTCCATCTGAATTCGATTTTAATTGAAGAAGAAGCTCCTATGACAAGCAGTTCGTTTTTGGTTGCTTTGAGTAATCCAAAGTTCCATGTAAGATAGGTATACAAAGTATGTAATCATGTAAAAATAATTAATGATTATATATGAAGCTTGCAATTTCCGCCTAAAGTCATTTTTAATTGAAAGAAGAAGCTCCTAATGACAAGTAGTTTATTTTTAGTTGTTTTGAGCAGTATAGAAGATAGAAACCTAAAGTATGTCATGTCATCATGTAAAAATAATTAATAGTTGTCATATATTTACTTTACATCAACAGAAGGATCTATTAATTCAGCCTAAATTGTCCTGTTTGATCATTTCTGCTCCAATTTATGTTCGCTGCCATATTATAAATGTATAGTTTGCCTGCAAAAAAATTTTAATAAAGTGACACATATGCATGTATAAATACATTAAAGTGATCTATTAATTCATTATGTTTTTGAGTCTCGTGTCTTTCTTTGTAAACCATTAATATTTTGACTAATTTATAAAATAAGAAATAAAAAGTATTAGATTAAAAAGACTAGAAAACATTAAACAGTTGCCAGGTATATTAATAGAAAATAAAAACACCTATTAATTATACATTAATAAAACAATTTTGATTTTCATTTAATCTCTAAAGCTAAAAAGAACGAGTAGAAACAATGATAATTAGATCGTCCCTATTATAATATATAAACACATGTAAAAAAAAAAAATAGCTGTCCAAGTATAAAAAATTTTTGGTGCAGTTACACATACTAATGCTAATACAAATTAATATCAAGAATGGCCGATATCTAAATGTATGACAAAAATTTGAATTCATCTCAAAAATAAAGAAATGATCGCAATAGGACTTGAAGGTTCAGCGAATAAATTGGGTATAGGTTTAATAGAACATAACTTGGAAAACGGTCAAGTTAAAATATTAGCAAATGTAAGACATACACACATAACACCACCAGGAACTGGGTTTTTACCACGTGATACAGCAGCTCACCATAGAAAATATATTATTCCAGTGATTAAAGAGGCATTGAAAACTGCAAATATAGAAATTAAAGATATCGATGTTATCTGTTATACTAAAGGTAAAAATAAGAAGAAAGATAATTGATGAAGTAATAATTTTTTCGCATATACACGCATAACAATAAAGGATTATTTATTAATCATTTAAAAAAGGGCCTGGAATGGGGGCACCTTTAGTGTCTGTTGCTATAGTGGCTAGAACATTGTCATTGTTATGGAATAAACCAATCGTTGGTGTAAACCATTGTATTGGGCGTAAGTTAAAAAAATTATAAGAAAGATTATTTATTTATTTATTTATTTATTTATACAAATAAGAATTTTGTTTATTTATCAAAATCTAGATATTGAAATGGGAAGGGAAATAACAAAAGCTGATAATCCTGTAGTTTTATATGTTAGTGGAGGTAATACTCAAGTTATTGCTTATTCTGAACATAGGTGAGAAGGTAATTGCATTCGGATAGAGAAAGAAGGAATATATATATGAAGTGTATTTTGGGAAGGAAATTAAAAGAAAGAAAAGGTTTCCTTTAATTATATTTTTAATTATTATTAAAAAAACATACATAATTAGATATAGAATTTTTGGAGAAACACTTGATATTGCAGTCGGTAATTGTCTTGACAGATTTGCTAGAATTTTAAATTTACCAAATGATCCAAGTCCCGGATATAATATTGAACAATCTGCTAAAAGGTAGATGATAAGCTTTAATTAGAAAGTTACATTTTTTAATTAATTATATATATTAATAATAATTAAGATAATTTTTTAGAGGGAGTAAATTTATAGAATTGCCATATACAGTTAAAGGAATGGATGTTTCATTTTCAGGAATTTTATCATACATTGAAAGCATAGCCGATGAATTACTTTCAACAGATCAATATACACCAGAAGATCTTTGTTTTTCACTTCAAGAAACTTTATTTGCAATGTTAGTAGAAATAACAGAAAGAGCCATGGCTCATATTGAAAGCAAAGAAGTTTTGATTGTAGGAGGGGTTGGATGTAAGTTTTTATCATTACATGAGAGATATATAAATAATGCATGTGGATATATAAATATATACATAATTTTAATTTCGCAGGTAATTTAAGATTACAAGAAATGATGCAACAAATGGCGGAACAGCGTGCAGGAAAAGTTTTTGCGACTGATGAAAGGTAAAAATTAAAATTTTATGATAAAGAAAATAATAAACAATCAAAGAATAAATTAATAACTGGAATATATATATATATATTTATAACTATAGATTTTGTATTGATAATGGGATTATGATTGCTCATGCAGGACTATTAGCCTATAAAACTGATTTTGTAACACCTTTTGAAGAAACCACATGTACTCAAAGGTATAATTAATCGGTCAATTGATTGATTAATATATTGCTTATTTCTTAATTGATTAATGATTATTTTAATAACAAATAGATTCAGAACAGATGAAGTATATGTTTCATGGAGAGATGCAAATTAATTGTTTAGTTATTAAATAAATTTGAACAGAGAGGGGCTAAACTCCTAGAGAATGCGTATTTTATATTCATTCTGCGACACCGAATTTACATATAAACAATGTCTATTTTATCTTTTGTTTATATTTTCATGGAAAAAAGAGACATTACTAGTGTTTATTACATTCCAAGGAAACAACATCTGTTATTCTGTTATTCTGTTATTCTGTCTGAAATTATTAGAACCCGGGTGACCAATGATGGTGCATTGCCTCTTGGTGTTTATTGTTGTTGTGATGAGAATAATCAACTTGACTTGCAAATGAAAATTCTTTGGCAAATATATCATCATCAATTTTTCAAGAGTATCCAATATCTTGCTTGATATACGTGAATCATAGGTGAATCCCGAGCAATTGCAAATAATACATGCTTATTATATATTTGTTTTTCCTGATATTGCAATGCAAATGACATCCCTAAAAATTTTTTAGCATTTCTAATTATTTAATTACTGGTTTAGAAAAAATTTAATGTAATTAATACCCTAATATTCAAATTATCTGACTAGTTTAACATTTCTTGAGTTCCAGATACATTGATCTATTAATGTGCTCCAAATATCAACGCTCCAATACTAAAGATTTATTTCATATCATGTCAATTTATTATACCGAACCAATCAATTGTAAATGTTAATGTGATAAATTAGAACCTGCAAGTTGCTAATACAATCATTACTATCATATGGAAAAATCAGAATGTCCCAGCTCTAAGAAATTGTTGTGTTTGTAAAAATGTTTATAACCAGACATTAATATAATTAATTCCTATAAAATGATTGCACAAATTTAATATTAATATCAGTATTCCTATGGTTCGGTTCGGAATTGAACTTAAACAAGCTCATGCCATTACATATAATACATAAATTATCTTTTTAAAATCTATGGCTAGACTTATGAGAAGCCAAGAACGAACCATTAATTCAACCCACGAAAAAATTTATTATATATGAATATTGTAGAAATTCAACAGTTTGGAACAACTTCAAGTTCTCGCTTGAAATAACAGAGGAAAAATAAATACACAATCAACATTCTAATAAAATAAAATCTGATAGAATCATTATTTTAAATAAAATAAATCGTTTAAAAATAAAAATGTTTATTTTGTTTTCTTTGTTTAAAGCGATTTGGTAAAAAGCAACAAGTGTAGTTATTGTCTTGGTAAAAAGCAGCAGTTGTGGGACTTTGGTAAAAAGTCCACATTTTGTTTTCTTTAGAGAGTAGACAAAAGTTAGGATTGGTGAGTGTTAGCGACAATTAGTGAGGTATTGTCCAAAGATTAATGGCAATTCTATTGTCAATCATAAAAGTAGAGCTCTTAATAAGCTGCTTAAGCTGTTTTGTAAATAAGTCAAAAGCGAGTTTGCAATTGGCAAATAAATGTAAACGACTGAAATATATCGGTCAAAGGTGAATAAATGAATTTATAAAGGCGTTCTAGCTTTGTAGAAGAGCTGTCTTTATTTATTTATTTACAGTTATATGGTACCATTAAGTGTTGTTTACAGATTCGTGTACAAAAAAAGAGACAGTGAGCGAGGACCAAAGTAAATTCGTAAACTAATTAATTGTCATGCACCAAATTATTGTGAATTAACTGACAAGAATGGCCCAAAAGTTAAGCCATACGTGTTAAATAATTGAAAAGCCACCTTGCAATACCACCATTTAACAAGAATCAAAAACTGTAAAAAGTTTATTATAAGAAATAAAATAAAGATAAAATAAAAGGATAAATAGTTATAATGAATGAATTTATAGTGAGGATTAAATAATCATTCATCAATATCTTTCCCTTTATATTATTAATAGAATCTAATATTTATAATTAATTAAAAATTATTGTTAGTAATAATTAATAGATAGTAGTTTCCAATAATTAGCAATGAAGTTTTTATTCACCTTCAGCATTTAAGAGAAGAGAGTTAAAATCAAGATTATTTAATGAACTATCATTACTTGTAATTGTATAACTTTAAAGCTTTTTGATTTAGCAATCTCCTCATCTAATATTCTACTTTTATGATATGCATCTGGGTGTGATTTGTGTACTAGTTGCGAATCACCATCACCACCACCACCACTGCTGCTGCTGCTGCTGCTACCATCATTATTAAAATTACATGTTTTTTTTGTTTTTAGAAAATTTTTATTAAACTATTATTACTATTATTACTATTATTACTAGTATTATTACTACTAACAATACTACTACTGATATTATTATTATTAAGAATTTCTTCACGTTTATTTTCAGCAAAATCAAGCAGCTCTACAGCAGTGGTCCTTTGATGGGCCCACATCCCAACACTTCTGCATCATTTGTGAATAATCATCAGGCATTTCAGGTAATATTGGTGGTTGTAAACCTCTGCACATATATCAAAAATTAAACAATGATTGTGAGTTCTATTGTCAAATGGTGGGTGAGTATCTAGAAACCCAATTACGTATAGTTTCTACCTTAGGAATTTCATCATGAGAAAGTTGAGTATTATGAACAGATTCTTCAATAAGTTCTTTATGCATATCCTCTGGTGTAAACCTTTGGCTCTTATCATAATAATACGAAGCAAAAATTTTCTACTATTTAGTTCAGTTAAAATTGTCATGCCTAAACAAATAGGGTAAAATTCTGAGCCATTTTCAGTAGAAATTTCATGCCAACAGTGATGAGCAAAAGGTCCATAGTGTAAATTAATGTCAATTATTCCTTGAGATGCAAGTGTTAGTGAAACTTCTTTACGTTTAGACATTTAAATAAAAATTTATATTTATACAATATGTACAAAAAATTTTTTTAATATATGAATGCAGCTAGCTATAAATTTGATTTGATATAAAAGTATGTCTGATATAAAAAAAATAAAATTTGAGATATGAAAGAATAATAAAGAATTATATGGACGTGTCTGGATTCAGAAATTAACCCCGTTTTTTATTAAAAAATATGCCGATCATCTACTTCTATCACGTATCACGAATTACATAGGTAAACTCGATAAGTCAGCCGTGCGTGGCTGAGCATGTTTGGCTGACTTATCGAGAGAACTGACTTATCGAGACCGTCTTACAAAGAACACGTGACATAAAAATTTTTTGTGTTAAAAATTTTATTATTATAAAATTAAATAAAAATTACAAATAAATAACGAAATAAATAAATAATAAAACAGATAAAAATATGAAAAAAAATTTTTTTTTTATTCTAAATAAATATCCATGCTAGATTGTATTGAAGAAGTTGCATGTTTTCTACTAATTTTCCATTTTAAATCTCTCAATCCCGAAACAAATAAACTGTTTACTTTTATATCATCATTTTGTTGCAAATAATCAGATAAATTTTGGATACTTTCTAGAGCAATTTTATTAGATACTGGAATCATATCTTCTTCTTCTTCCTCAGTTTCGGGGGCTTCTTGGACTGCTGCAATAATTTCATCATCACTAAGCATTTCACCTGTTCTTAAGTTATTATCAATTTCAATATAATCCCTTGCTCTAATAATGCCAATGTCATCATTCATTTGATCAA
>CAUDNR010000052.1:20525-36643 GCA_958430865.1 Entrophospora sp. SA101 | reverse complement strand
GTCTACGGCCACCAATATTACCTGAAATGCCTGATGATTATGCACAAATGATGCAAAGGTGTTGGGATGTGGATCCATCAAAAAGACCAACTAGTAGAGAGCTGTTTGATTTTTCTGATAATAAAAATAAGGAAATTGTCAAAAATAAAAGTTTAACAAATAAGAGCTTAAAAAATAATAGTTTAATAAAAAGATTATTCAAATTTTCTAAAATCAAAAAACATGAAATTGATTTTAGTAATAACAGCAGCAACAGCAGTGGTGGTAGTGATTTGCAACAAGTACACAAACCACATCCAGATGCATATCATACAAGTAGAATATTAGATGAAGAGATTGCTAAGTCTAAGAGCTTGAAAAGTTATACAAGTAATGATAGTTCGTTGAATAATCTTGATTTTAACTCTTTTCTCTAGAATATTAAAAAACGTCAATAAAAATTTTATTATTAATAATTGGAAATTACTATCCGTTAATTATTACTAACAATACAATATTAATTGATTAATTAATTAATTAACATTAGATTCTAATGATAATTGGTCAAAAGAAAGAATCAATTTAATCTTCACTATAAATTTATTTTCATCTTTTTATTTATCTTTTTATTTTATCATTATTTTGTTTCTCAAAGCTAATATAATAATGTTTTGAAATAATAAACTTTTTACAATTTTTGATTCTTGTTAAATGGTGATATTGCGAGGTATCATTTTGATTAATTAACAATTATGGTTTAACTTTTGGGCTACTCTTATCAGTTAATTATAAATAACTCAATTAATTAGTTTATGAGCTTACTCTTTCTTGCATCAAGACGAATCTGCGAGTCCAAACCTTTGCTTACTCACTAAAGCAAATAAACGTGGCTTTTTACCAAAGCTTACAATTGTTACCTTTTATCAATGCACTAACTACACTTGTTGCTTTTATCAAAGTGCTTTAAACAAAGAGAATAAGTACAGTTTTTATTATTAAAAGTTTATTAATGATTAATTTTAATAAAAACAATGATTCTATTGCAGAGACTTAGAATGTTAATTATCTATTGTTTTTCTTTGCGAGGATCCGTAGTTATTCTTTTTAAGGAAAGACCAGAAGTTATCCTTAATGGAATTTTCATTGATCACTACAATAAGGACAAAGATAAAGATTGTTTATTATTGCAAAGTAACTTAATCAATCAATCATAAAAAACCTCCATAATTATTTACAAAGTAATTTGATAATAATTATAAAAAGCTAATAAATTGTTGGCCCTGAAACATAAACTGCCGAATCCTTAATTGATGATATAATTTACCCGATCATGTATATAGTAATTGTATTTAGCAATAGAAAAACTTAGCTCCTTGGGAACAACTGATGAAACAAAGGAAGATTGGAATACACAAAAAAAATAAAAATAAGTCCTTGGAATATATACTTGCAAGTCTTTTTGTGATCTTTTATATTTTGTTAACCTTTAAAGCAATTTTACTTGCATCATTTTTGACTTAATGGCAGCGAATTTGATGTAATAATTTTACAACTTTGATAATATTTCATTAGTAGAGGCTGTACGGGAAATCATTTGTTGCTCATTAATCAAAGGTTTAGAAGCAGGAACACAAGCAAATATGTTGATTCTGTGTAAACTTCTTCTAATAGTTTTTGTAGAAACATGTAAACCAGTTTCCTGATTAAAATGGTTCTTTATCTGTTCAGCTGATTTACAGTTGTTATGTTTAACAATATTTTTTAATGCTTGTCGATGGTCAGTATTTAAAATTTTTGGACGTCCACTTCTTGGTAAATCTGCCATACTATCTCTTTCTTGAAAATTCTTCACGGTACGACATACTGTTGTGGTGGGAAAGCCAAGTATTTTAGAAATACTTCTATATGAGGCTCCACTTTTATAAAGGCCAACTATTTGTCCACATTGAGCTTCAGTTAAATTAGACATTTTTTATTTTTTTTGAAATTTAAAATTTTGAAAACTTTTTAAGATCTTTTTTTAAAAAAAAAGATCTTAAAAAATATGCGATAAAAATTACTTCTTCAGAATCAGCAAAACTTGGGTTTTCATATACAAAATTTCCAAAACATATTATTATGTAGGTTCTTGGACAATTTCTAAAAACATCATGTGAAAAATTTTTGATTGTCAAAATTTAATCGAATTTCATTTTTATGTATTTATTCGAGTTCTACGGAACCTAGACGCATGGGATTTTGTATAGATATTCTCATAAGGACCTAAATTGCAAATGATATAAATTTCATATATGTTTATTATGTACATTTTTGCGCAATTAATAAAAACAAGTGTTCCGAAACTTTTGTCCAAGTACTGTATGTTAGTGTATGGATTTGTAAAATTAAAAATATTATTATTGTTATTTATTACTACTGCTATTATTGATGCTGTTATTGTTATGCTTATAATGTTTAGAATGAAATATGTATATTATGTATGGATTTGTTTGTTAGGTTTATGGCATTTAATGTTTAAAACCAATGACTTCTAAAGTTAAAATTGTTTCAAATATTACTATATAATACTATTATTACCAGTGTTTTGATCCGAAACTCTGAGTTTAGGGAAAACCCAAAACAGAATCTAACAAAAACCACCCGAAACTAGTTTAGGTTAGTAGTTTATGTTTAGGTTTAGTTTCCTGCTTAGTGTAAGTTCATTTTCCGAACCGTTTCGGGAAGCCAAAAGAGTTTCTGGTCACAACACTGATTATTACTACCACTATTATTGTTATTATTATTATTATTATTTGCTTTATTAATTCCTTTGTTTTTTTCTCCCTCACTCGATTATTTTTTCGATTTTCGATTAAATCGATAATAATAATCGATTGACATCCCTAATACTAATTTGATATAAATCCCCATATAATATATATATATATATATATATATATAAGAATGGTCGAATTTTTTTAACAATAATTTGTTTATTTGTTACTTGTTTTTAGCATAAACAAGTCTACCAATAAAAATGCAAAGTGAGGTTTCGTTTTTTAGATATTATGCATGCTCTGCGAGATCAATATTTTATTTTTAACATCATTAAAGTTACCTTGAGTTTGGACATCTTTGTGTAAAAAGTCACATCACTTGAGTGGGTCAATGCAATAGTCTATTTTATTAATTTGAAAAATATAAGTAGGACCATCGTCTCCACATTTTTTCACAACACCACCAACCAACAAACGTATAGGATATTTTGGCTTAACCATTTATTATTATTATTATTATAGTGATACAACTTTAGAACGCCAATAATGTTACGATCCTTGAATTGAATTCGTTAAACGTAAAATTTATTTTCACAAATAGTAACACAAATTCTTCTATTTTTCAAGAGGGATAATTGTACTAACAAAACATATTAAAATAAACATCACAAAATACTCACTATTGAAAAAGCAATACAGAAGTTGGAATTTTAGATAAATGTATCAAACCATTTACGTCTATACCAACGAGTATATTATTTTAAATGGAAAAATGTAATAACCAATGTATTAGTAATTCTGATGCATTTTTTAACAAAAAATTTTTTTTTTGCAGTTATTCTAATGAAAATACCAGAATATTTGAATAATACATTATATCAACTTGTGGCATATGTTCTGGAGATCCTGCATATAAAGTTTAAATTTTCCAATAAAAATTCGTGATAAGTTTTTTTAATCATTGCTCTAAAGCTTACATGATAACATTGTTTAATATTTTTACATCTGATAAATTAAGATCATCTGATTTTCAAGAAAAAGATTTTTTACACGATTTTGAATGCTTTTTTTTTAACGAATTATTAAAGATTTTGGTAAATTTTAAAAATGAACTTAAATCAAGTTGAACGTGGATAAATTATTGGTCTCTATAGAGGTGGAAATTCAAAAGTCAAAATTAGCAAAATTCTGGAAGGGTGGCCAAGTCAGTCTCCTGACCTAAATCCAATCGAACATTTGTGGAATGAACTAGAGACTCGTTTTCGAAAAAAACCTAGCCAGCAAAAAACTTAAAGGAGTTAGAGGCACTTTTAATTGAAGAATGGGATAAAATTCCAGAAGATGTGTATATGAAATTAATCGAAAGCATGCCTCGTAGAATTGAGGCATGTATTGCAAGTAATGGATGGCCCACGAAATATTAAATTAATAAGAGGTTTAGATCTGTTTAAAATTTACACGTTAATAAAATTGATCTTTCTTCAAAATTTTTTTTTTTTTTCAAAAATAATCAACTTTTTTTTATTTTTTATTGCTTAAGTTCTGGAAAATTTAGAAATATGAAACTATATGCAGGATCTCCAGAACATATGCCACAAGTTGATATAATTTTTTTGTACAATTATTATGTATTTAGGATGACCGAAACTTTTGCTAAGGTACTGTAGATGATGTTATTGTACACAAACATAAAAAATGTGCTCCCTTGATTCTTTATTTCACAAATTTTAATCTAGTTTATGGGGTAAAAAGTGTTTTATTATTAATACTTCTCTGCCTCTTTGAGCTATCAAGCCAGCTTTACTATCACGTACGTATAAGTACAAGCCCGACAATTGTTTTCTTTCGAAAGTTCTTATATAACACAGCAAATATGGAGGAATGGAAATATTGAAATAAATATGTTCTTTTACAGATTCATACATGGACAAATGGCAGTGGATTTTATTGTTATTATCTAATGTTTAAATTACATTCTAAATATAATTGTATGCAAATCAGCACAGATCTCCTTATTATTATTATTTATTATTATTGTTTGTTGTGTTGTTTGGGTATGTATAAAATTCTGATTGGTTAATTGAGTAAATTGCAAATTCACATAAATGTACAACAAATTAAACTTTAAATAAACATGAATTTTTAATTGAACACGACATTAAAAAATTATTATTTTATCGATCACTAAAACGGTCTGAATTCTAACAAAATCGCAATTTCAGTAGCAATTTAATTATTCTCACCATCTTGGGGTTACTCTAAAATACAATATATAAATGGCTCTAAATCTTTCTTTCTTTTTCTCTCATTATTCTTGCGTGTATACATACATACATACATGCATAATTTCTGTGATAATTTATACAAAATTATCTTATATAATTATTAATTAATCACATAACTAAGCAATTATACATATTTTCGAGAATGAGGTCAATTACAATTCTCCTTGCTATTTCCATTTGCGTTTTTTTCCTAGTTCAATCGGTTTTTTCAACAAAATCTTGTAAATTATCACCAATTAACGTCCGGTCCAAAAATTTTGATGGATTGTATATAGAAGGCTTCGGTGTCAAAACGGCACATGATGTAAAATTGAAGGTCAAAAAAGATTTCATCGAGCTCACTTCCAAGGATTTCAAAAATTCTCATATCACCGTAGAGGATGAAGGCGATTACACCACGTATCTGATGGATAAGATCGTAATCAACACACCAGCTCTAAATAAACTCAATGGCAAAACCCTCCCTGCCGAGATAAACTTCGTATACAAGAAAGAACGTAATGGCTCCGGCAATAATCCAAATAACCTGGCCATCCTTACTACTCTTTATAAATTTGGTAAATTTGGTGGCAGCCCTTTCTGGGATGAAGTTATCAAGGCAGTAAGTATAATTTCCTTGTCTATCGTATATATAAATAATGTATCATTTCCTTATATTTACTTGATATGTTTTATGTCACAATAGCTAAAGCGAAACAAGAAGATGGATGTGCTTAAATTTAAGAATTTACTTGATATTACGGACTCCCATAATGTAAGCATGAATTCAATTTCCATATTAATATATATAATAATATATTATTTAACAATTCTAATTTATATATATAATCATATTCATCATAAATTTAAAGGGATTCAATTATGATGGTACTTTGACATCACCGCCATGCAAACCTGTTGAATGGTCCATTAGCAGTAAGATTCACGCGATCAGTATATCTCAATTTAGAGCATTAAAAGCAGCCATGAAAAAACGTTAAAGAGTACTACAAAAATTTAGAAAGAGAGAAATAGATTCGAATGAATATTTTTTTTAAACAATTTGAATTGATATTATATTATTATTGTTAGATTAGATTTTAATTTTAATACTCTATGCTTTTTTGTACTAAGCAATTAATTATTTGTAATGCAAAAAAACGTCACTTTGACGAATAATAATAAACACACAATGAAAGATGTTCAATGATTTAAATAATTGTTTCATTTCTTTTAAAAGCGCTGACTGACTCTAATCAATAATCCTGGAAAACTGTCTTTTGGACAGAGTTTGGGTGTTCTTCTTGAAACTAAGAAAATAAACCATAAAATTATCACTATTTTTTACGAGATATTTTGTAATAATTCTTTCCCAGACAATTATTTTTCGACAATAGTGTGCAACGCGGTCATTGTTTGAGTATGCATCTGAATTATTTTTAACAAATTCCAATGGGCTATATTATCCTTGAGGGATTGTCCCACTTAAAAGTTGTTTTGGTAAAGAAAAGTGTTTCCTCTTAAGCTTTTCCTTTTTGACATTAAATGGATTAGTATACCATTGAATAGGCTACAGGTGCTAAATTGAAGATAATCATTCCCTAGTATATTTGTATAGAATCTATATAAGGTTAATCAACAGAGATTTTTTCAAAGCCTTATCGAAATTCTATTATTTTGAAAAAGAAACTTTGCCACGCATAATTTATAGGGCCTAGTACTAGACCACAAATCACATAGTCAACCCGTTATTCCGTTCAAAATTAGTTGTTAGTATTATTATAATTAGGTTTAGTAAATTTGGTTTCTAGAACCAACTTTGGTTTAACAGGGTTTTTCGGATTAATAGGGTTGATTACGTAGTTGTATACTTTATTATGTTAAATTTTCTAAAATAAAAAAATCTGTAAAATAATTTTATCTGTTTATAGTATTATTTGTTATTTGTTAGACTAGACATGTGGATATTACTTGGAATTCCATATTTTATAGGATGTCCCATATCCTAAATTTTCATAATAAATCAATCTCCGTATTTATTATAAATAGAATTACCAATTACAGATTCCATGTTTTCAGGAAGGTAAAAATTGTACACAGATATTCATAATATGTGTTTAATTTTAGAACATGAATATGTAGGGATGCAAACAAAAAGATCAAAAAAATTCCCGGATTTTGAATTGATTTTAATAATAAAGATAATTAAAGATTAAAAATCCATTAGTAATAATATAGTTAAAATCTATCATGACTTGTTTCTAATTAAAAATAACAAGCCAAAACATGCATTAGATCAAGTTTGTTATTATAATAATAATATCTTGATTCTTTTACATGTATTAGATCAAAAATTTATATTTAATACACATGGAATTTATGGAAAGCATACTGATGCCAAAAAAAAAGTATGGGATAGATCCATGATGCGTACTAATATCTGATATGAAATACACACGGGATTTACAATGCATACAGGATGCATATTGGATTGGAATTTATGGAAAACATACTATAATACAGAATTCATCTTTCCCATACTAGTATGTAATTTAATATTAACACAACACATTGCATAATTCATATGGAGAAATACAAATTCCAGATGCTTTAAATCCCGTAATTTATATTAATATGTATTCCATATGCATACCATATCTAACCTGTATGCATCCCGTACTTTTTCACTGGAAGATCTATACATTCTTCCATACATTTTCCATCAATAATTTTTTATAGTAATAGGGCAGAAGGTGTGTAAGTAAATGTATAACAATAAAAGGTAATAAGTAGAATTGACATTTACCAAATAATTTCAGCATTTCAAAATATTTCAGCAAATGCCTAAATATTTCGGATTTGCTAACAACTTTAATCTTGATTCTTTACATACATTAGATCAAAAATTTAATAATAATAATGAAAAAATAATGATAAACTTGATTTAATGAATCAAGTTACTGTCATTTATATCAAAAAAAAAAAAATTTGATAAAAAGGATGAATTGATTCTTTACACAATTATATCAATTTTATTAATAATCGATTAATTATAATTGAATATTATTTCTTCATATATCTTCTACATTTTCAATTCAATTAAAAACCTAAATCAATTACCATATAAAAATGTCTACTAAAGAATGTACATTCATTTCTTTATCCTTATTCAATGAAGCAGTAGGTAGAACAATGGACAAATGACTCCAATAATTGTAAATTTTAACAAGATCTGATTACAATGATATAAAAACTACATCACAAGGCTCAAAAAATCAAGCAACAGCTACTCAGAGATATAATATCAGAAGCAAATTTGTCCTCCAAAAAATTGGAGATAATGAAAGTGTATATGTAAAAATTGGACCAAAAAAAATGATGATAATTTAAAGCCATGAATAGTAAAAGAGGAGTTTTACCAGGTATTTTGTAAGACCCACTTACAAAATAACCATGGAGGTCAAAATCAAACTTGGAGTAATATTAAAAAAAAAGTGGGGTGGAGTTAAACAAGACTTAATTGAATTATTTGTTGAAAGGTGTCTTACTTGCTCTAGCAGAAATAATGTTAGACAATTAATGGTTGCTGGAAAACTGATAATTGCAACATCTTTTTATGTTACGCTTACAAGTAATTAATTTTAAATTAAGGGTAATATACAGAACCTATGTGACAAATAAGAATTAATTCTTAGAGTTGGTAAACACTCCGTAATTCTTGCCACCCCAGCCCACAAATTTAATCATCACATCATTGATAAATGTCACGTAGGTTTTACAAAAATTTTGAGCCACAATTTAGTTTCTATTTTTGTAGAATGAATTGCCATTTTTGGTAGGTTCTGTATATTTCATAATTTAATTGATTTTTTTTTTTGGTTCATTTTATTAAAATAAAATTAATAAAATAATTCATAAAAATTAATAGGTGGACCTTGTGGAAATGTCTCCTGATGGAGAATATAAATACATTCTTCATGCTCGTGACCATTTTACTAGATATTCATGGGATATCCCTTGAAATCTAAATCTTCAATTGAGGTCACAGCAAATCTATTTGACTTGTTTACAACTTTTGGAGCTCCAACAATATTACAACCAGATAATGGAAAGGAGTTCAATTCTCAAGTAATAAAAGAGTTAGTGGAGATGTGACCAGGCACAAAAATTATTAATGGAAGACCACGCCATCCAGGGGCTTATAGAATATGGAAATAAGGATTTAGAAAACAAGCTATCAAAATGGATGAAAGGTAACCATCGAGATGATTGGAGTTTTGCACTAAAAATTATAATCCATAGTATGAATACTCCTATTTCAAGACCAACTCACAATACTCCATATTGTTTGGTACTGAACCAAGAAGTAATGATACAGTATTGGAATTATTATTCGCTGATGGTTGCATTAATGAAGCATACCAAGTAATGTGACCACTGAAGGTAAATTTTTTTGATTATCAATTTTACGCGTTATTTTAATTTTAAAAATAACATATTATTATTTTATAGACCAATGTAATAATGAAGCTAGTAATGATAATAGCAATGGTGATGATAAGCAATATTTCGATTTTTTTTTTCACACCTTTATTAATAATTTTTATATTAATAATTGTTAAAAAATAATTGTTAATTATTAATAATCTAGGAAAATAATCAGTTTATCATCATTAAGCGGAAAATAATAAAACAATGTTATTTAATTGGCAAAAAAAAAAATTTTTGTTCACCACAATGTTTTGTATTTCAATTTTGCTCTCATCCTTCCCCAAAAATTTAGTTTTACCAAAAGTTTAGAGACAAGCCTTTGCGATATGTAATTTGCAATTTGCAATTTGCATATTTGCATAGTTATAAAACGGACTGTAGAAGATTTCTTTTTTTGAAAAATTGTAATAACAGTAACGAATAAATTTTTCTTTTTGATAAAAATAAATTTAATTTTTATTAGATCAAATTATGCATACACTACTAATATACATGCAGCCCAAACTATTATGACTTTTGACTTGCTGTAATGTCATAATGACATAAATATTTTTAGACGTCCATTTTCAAATTCTCATAAGTCGTAATGTCATAACCAGGTCGTAATAAGTACAGTAATATAGTGGATAGATATATTGCCAAACATTATCATTTCTTATTATTATAAATTCATCAAAATCAATTGATACACATCCCTACAAAAAGTATCGACTCCGCAAAAAAATAATCAAATAAACAGATAATACAAATACTCGTTTTTTTACAAAGTAAATCGATATTGTGCATTAGTGAGAAAATGGTTTCTGAGATAATTCCCTAACATTTTAAAATATCACAATGGATTGATAATTTTATGATGTTCAAAAGTCAAATTAAAATTTTTCGAAAATTTTTCGAAAAAGTAGCACTTGGAACTATTTTAAGATACAATGCTTTAACACATCTTGGGAACTTGGAAAATATTGTTCCGTTTGTTCTCAAATGTATATATATATAACATGTTCATAATTATTGATCGAATATTCGTGGAGAATTAATACAAAAATCGTAATGAATTTTTTATGCAAGATGATGCGCAAACAACCAAAACTAATTGTTTTTTTGTTATTTCAATTAAAAAATCATGTCTCAATTAACAGATTTTGGATAATTGGACGTTGGGAAGTAGATGAAATCACTCGTGACATTGCTGGTGTACTCAATCATCCTCAGTTGTGCAATAAAAGCATTTAAGATCAAACTACTATTGCTCCCCAAAAAAATACAAATGAATTGGTTTCTAATTTAATGGATGATTGGGCAAATATTGATCGTGATTATTTACAAAAATCAGTAGATAGCATTCCTCGAAGGGCTCAAGCTGTAATTGAATCAAAAGGAAACCTGATAAAATATTGAATAAATGAATGAAATACTTGTACCTTTTTTTGATACTTTTGATATAAATTTAATAAAGATTTATTATGTAAAAATATTATACAAACTGTGGATGAAATTTTTTCGTTATTTTTACGTTTTGTATTAATTTTCCATGAATATTCGATCAATAATTATGAACATGTATATATATATACATTAGAGAACAAACGGAACAACATTTTCTAAGTTCCCAAGATGTGTTAAAGCATTGTATCTTAAAATAGCTCTAATACTAAGTACTACTTTTTCGAAAAATTTTAATTTGACTTTTAAATATCATAAAATTATCAATAACAATCAGTCCATTGTGATATTTTAGAGTATACTGGGAATCATTTCAGAAAACATTTTCTCACTAATGCACAAAATCGATTTGCTTAGTAAAAAAGCGAGTATTTATATTACCCGTTTATTCGATTATATTGCGGAGTCGATACTTTTTGTAGGGGTGTGTAATTATGAAATGTTTCTTTGAAAGCTTTAACTTTCTTTTTAAACATAATCATCTCAAATAGATTAAAAGCAGTAGAGATAATATGAAAATTAAATGTTAATAATTTTATATAATTCTTTGTTCCCGATTTTCTCTAAAAATTTCTAATTTTAATAAAAATCTAAATGTTTATATAAACAAATAAAATTTGTTTACAAGAATTTTCTTTACATAATTACTGGCACATCAGGCACAGTCGGGATTTCCGGAGTTAGATTATCTGCAGTCGTGTAGCCCATTGATTCAAAAACAGACTTAAGTTTAGGTCCAATTGCTCCCCCAACATAATTGCCACCATCTTTGATTGCATCCTTCACTCCTCTTCCTGGATTTATCAGATAAACCATTATGAATTCGCTCGTTTTTTCATACAAATATAGACTCACGTGAGTACCACTTGATCCTGCCTTGTAAGGTACTATACTGGTTTCCAAATAATACAATGAATCATTAGCAGTTTTATCTGGTACAATTGTTTTAAAATCCAAGCCTTTTGCTAAGAAAGCCAGTGATAAAGGTGTTGTGCTATATTTTAACATCTCAGTCGCTTTTACATACTGAGGAGACGCTTTAAACTTGGCATAAAAATCATCAAGTGAGTCAAATTGTGTGCCTATTGTTGCAAAAGTATTTAATTCGGCTATGAAACTGGATAATGCTGTGCCACTTTCTGATACTATCAAAAACCTATCAAATATACTCTCAAAAAAACCATTAAATATTATTGCTGGAGGAGTAGGAGCATCAATGAAATTGGGAAATGGTACCAATTCTGTCACATTTTTGGCGGAAAATCTTGGACGCCATAATGACAAAAATCCTAGGCCATGCATGAGTTCGTGTGTCGTCAATAGTACAAATGCTGTCTGATTTTGATTGATTGGAGTTACATCGTCTTCAAACCAATATTCTTGATCGGAGTTAAACTCTGCTTGTATGTCCGAAGGTAAAAACTCCGGATGTGTTGCAAGTCCGAATTGCTTTACTAATGATTGTGGATACAGTCTGACCACTCCATCACCACCCTTCAACCCAATTGATCTGGTTGGTTGTGCGAAACCTAAATAAATAAATGAAAGTTAAAATTTTATAAAATCATAATAATAATAATTGTAATTGTAATTATTATTAGTATTGTTACCTAATGAAGTTGGATCTTGTGATTTAAAAGCGATATCTACGGTGATAGGTTCGCTAAATTTTATAACATCAGAAATAATTTTCCCTGTAGTGTCCAAGTTTTTTGTAACTTTGTCACAAAAGCCTAGTTTTTCTGGAAAATTACAAGTAATATTGAATTTAATCATTTTATCATCTCCAGCTTGATTTTTGACGAATTTTGGCCTTCCTTTAACAAATAAACAGTCAACATTTTTTATTCCATTTTTGTCATGATCGTAACAACTAGTTATAGTTGGTTGTGCTGGTAAGGAGGAAACATTTGTAATATTAGAAAGTGTCAATAATGATAATAATAATAATAATAATAATAATGGTGCTGGAGAATGATTATTCATTTTAAACAAATCGTTAATTAAAAGATAAGTTAAAATTTTTAAAAGGGATTTGATTGAGTGTATTTATATGCGTTAGATGCACGCATTTTATTTGCATATTAATATCAATGTAATTTAGGAAAACCTTAATTGAAAAATTTTTGTGTCAATTGATGATAGATTTCTATTTTTGAATCGAGTGCATTGTTTATATTTGGATGTGTCTTCTATACACATGCGAATCAGAATATTTCGTTCTTTTCATTTGCATAAAGTTTACAAACTTTTTGTTTCGAATTTTTAAGATTAATAAACCATGGGGTAAGCGTGTTTATTTTTATTAAAAAAGATTGCCAATTCTAAATGTTATTATTATTTTACTAAATTTGAAAACAAAAATCTATTAATAAAATGAAAATTGGATGAATATTATAAAAAGTAAAAACTACTATATATATACGCCGCCAAATTTATCTGCATGCTTTTACGGGTGTTGCATTAGCCTGCTTATTTACGTAACACATTATTTGTTTTGAAATTAGCCAATCAAAATGAGGGGTGTGCACTAGTTGATTAATATATAACAATAGTATAATTTTTTACTAAATAAATAAACAAATTTTTGAATCTGTTATGGGGAATCTAAATATATTCTAAACAAAGTTGTTTACGATTAGTGGCAAAAATCTTCTGGCCCTCAACACCTTCCTTTGAGACGTCAACCTAAAAATGACTGTTACGCAAATATGAATTAAAATATGCATATTAATAATAACTTTTTGGGAATAATGAAAGAACATTTGTATGCATTGATGATGATATATTTTTTATCTTTTTTAATTGCTCACAAAAATAGGAGTACTTTCTGTGCAACACATCTTTAGTATCAATACTATCATTCATTAATCCATTCTGCTCTAATTTTTAGTGCAACTGGTTTTTCTTCCTTTTCGTCCAAATGATGTCGCTGCTCCATTACCCATACCAATACATAATTTTCTTCAATTATTAAAAGTTTTTTTTTATGTTAAATGTTAATTAGTAAAAAAAGTCTGAATCTAATTTAACAAAAAGAAAAAAGATGTAATACAAAAAGTGTGATTAGCAAGCATTGTTTATATTAATATACCCCTTTTCCCCCACACTGAAGTTTGACAATCGATTTAAAACTGGTTGCAACCAGTTTCTATTTTTCATCATCTATCAAATTTTTCGTCACAAAAAAAAATACTAAAATGTATATATGAATGTATGTTGCGAGATTGTGTCCAAGTTTCAACCATGTTTTAACGTTTATAATAAAATAATACAATTTCTTCCAATATGTTTTATACTAAATTGCAACAACAATTTACACAAATACAAACTATCTTTCACCATCGTTAAACAATTTCTTGCTAAGCAATACTAAACAATCACACTACGTCCTAACCACGTTTCTTGGTGGGTGCTGTTACTCCTTATTCAAGTCAAGTACATTGCTAAATAAGATTGATTAAATATTACTTCATTAAAGAAAAGAAATAAAAAATAATAATAAAAATCAGAGACAAATATAAAATAAGAGAAAAATTAATTATACATAGATGTAATTATTATGAATTCATTGTCAGAGATAGGCTTATTATCATCATTACGAAAATACACAATTCCAAAACAAGGAAGGACAAATAAACAAGGACGAGATTAAGGTTAAGGACGGTTGGTCATTAATTAACTATCGATTTTCTATTTTTCAAAGAAAATCACAATATTATTTGTATATATATGATAAAGGTTCAATCTAGTTTCCCAATTTCTAAATTCTTGATTTGATTTAATTAAAGTATTCCGTAAAATTAAACAAACCTTTATTTTGAAGGAAATGTTACTCTCTTGATAATTCCCGTGAGTTTGATAATTGTTTATCAAATTCTTGAATGGGATTTTCCGTGTTGTTGGCCCTGAAACATAAACTGCCGAATCCTTAATTGATGATATAATTTACCCGATCATGTATATAGTAATTGTATTTAGCAATAGAAAAACTTAGCTCCTTGGGAACAACTGATGAAACAAAGGAAGATTGGAATACACAAAAAAAATAAAAATAAGTCCTTGGAATATATACTTGCAAGTCTTTTTGTGATCTTTTATATTTTGTTAACCTTTAAAGCAATTTTACTTGCATCATTTTTGACTTAATGGCAACGAATTTGATGTAATAATTTTACAACTTTGATAATATTTCATTAGTAGAGGCTGTACGGGAAATCATGTCCACGATCAAAGGTCCATCACGAAAAAGAAAATACAAAGTATCCATGAAAACAAAATTAAAGATACCTAAACTAGCGAACCTAGCAATTGAAAACGCTGTCAACAATGACGAGTGCAGTACTCGATCTCAGATAACAACAACAACATTCTTTAATTGTTGCGATTCGGTTTGTTATTTTTTTATGTGCAATTTTTATTAAAAAATAAAACAAAATAAAATTAATGTAATTATTTTCTTTGTTTTTTTATATTAATAAAAAATCTCGTGACGGGTTTTCATGCAATTGAGATGATGGAGAGAGGAAAACGACCTCAAGTCATTTTTCACATTGTCAATTACCTAAACCTCTGAACCTTGCAATTATAAATAAACAATAAATATAAATATGATAAATCCGCTGGATTATTCAAAAAAAAACAAAAAAATTAATCATTACAAAAACATCCTTTTCATGCTCACCAAGTGTTAAATCTTGAGTCTTTGCAAGATGATGAAAGTGTTTTTGAACCTCCTCCCAAATCTGACCCAGTTGCTCCACTTAATGATATGCAGACTGCCCCCTTGCTTAAACAAACCTACAATCTATTCCCATTTGGACGCCTTACCTAGAGTATCTGTCTGCTAAGATCAACAAATCTCTGCTCCAGACAAATTTATGTCGCTCATTGAGACGATCAATTCTCTTTCAAAAGAAGCAATTATGTTAGTCAATTAATAGTTAGAGTAGGTACATTCCAGAAAAACCATTATAGTGGCAATCATCTAAAGACATCATCAAATGTTGCCAATCTTTAAGTGCTGATACTTTATTAAATATGGGTTATTTTACCAAAAACTCTCTATTTTTGCAATATTCTAGACATGAAAAATAATGTAATAGAAATTTTTTTTGAGTTATTTAATTAAAAAAAAAGTTATAATGGTTTAAAGTTGGGTAACTTTGCTATTTTATTTGAAATT
>CAUDNR010000052.1:0-19106 GCA_958430865.1 Entrophospora sp. SA101 | reverse complement strand
AATGTGGGAAATATTTGCAGGTCATCCACCATTTGATGATAGAGCTCACAATCATCGTTTGATTTTTGATATATGTGAAGGTCTACGACCACCAATATTACCTGAAATGCCATCTGATTATGCACAAATGATGCAAAGGTGTTGGGATGTGGATCCATCAAAAAGACCAACTAGTAGAGAGCTGTTTGATTTTTCTGATAATAAAAATAAGGAAATTGTCAAAAATAAAAGTTTAACAAATAAGAGCTTAAAAAATAATAGTTTAATAAAAAGATTATTCAAATTTTCTAAAATCAAAAAACATGAAATTGATTTTAGTAATAACAGCAGCAACAGCAGTGGTGGTAGTGATTTGCAACAAGTACACAAACCACATCCAGATGCATATCATACAAGTAGAATATTAGATGAAGAGATTGCTAAGTCTAAGAGCTTGAAAAGTTATACAAGTAATGATAGTTCGTTGAATAATCTTGATTTTAACTCTTTTCTCTAGAATATTAAAAAACGTCAATAAAAATTTTATTATTAATAATTGGAAATTACTATCCGTTAATTATTACTAACAATACAATATTAATTGATTAATTAATTAATTAACATTAGATTCTAATGATAATTGGTCAAAAGAAAGAATCAATTTAATCTTCACTATAAATTTATTTTCATCTTTTTATTTATCTTTTTATTTTATCATTATTTTGTTTCTCAAAGCTAATATAATAATGTTTTGAAATAATAAACTTTTTACAATTTTTGATTCTTGTTAAATGGTGATATTGCGAGGTATCATTTTGATTAATTAACAATTATGGTTTAACTTTTGGGCTACTCTTATCAGTTAATTATAAATAACTCAATTAATTAGTTTATGAGCTTACTCTTTCTTGCATCAAGACGAATCTGCGAGTCCAAACCTTTGCTTACTCACTAAAGCAAATAAACGTGGCTTTTTACCAAAGCTTACAATTGTTACCTTTTATCAATGCACTAACTACACTTGTTGCTTTTATCAAAGTGCTTTAAACAAAGAGAATAAGTACAGTTTTTATTATTAAAAGTTTATTAATGATTAATTTTAATAAAAACAATGATTCTATTGCAGAGACTTAGAATGTTAATTATCTATTGTTTTTCTTTGCGAGGATCCGTAGTTATTCTTTTTAAGGAAAGACCAGAAGTTATCCTTAATGGAATTTTCATTGATCACTACAATAAGGACAAAGATAAAGATTGTTTATTATTGCAAAGTAACTTAATCAATCAATCATAAAAAACCTCCATAATTATTTACAAAGTAATTTGATAATAATTATAAAAAGCTAATAAATTGTTGGCCCTGAAACATAAACTGCCGAATCCTTAATTGATGATATAATTTACCCGATCATGTATATAGTAATTGTATTTAGCAATAGAAAAACTTAGCTCCTTGGGAACAACTGATGAAACAAAGGAAGATTGGAATACACAAAAAAAATAAAAATAAGTCCTTGGAATATATACTTGCAAGTCTTTTTGTGATCTTTTATATTTTGTTAACCTTTAAAGCAATTTTACTTGCATCATTTTTGACTTAATGGCAACGAATTTGATGTAATAATTTTACAACTTTGATAATATTTCATTAGTAGAGGCTGTACGGGAAATCATGTCCACGATCAAAGGTCCATCACGAAAAAGAAAATACAAAGTATCCATGAAAACAAAATTAAAGATACCTAAACTAGCGAACCTAGCAATTGAAAACGCTGTCAACAATGACGAGTGCAGTACTCGATCTCAGATAACAACAACAACATTCTTTAATTGTTGCGATTCGGTTTGTTATTTTTTTATGTGCAATTTTTATTAAAAAATAAAACAAAATAAAATTAATGTAATTATTTTCTTTGTTTTTTTATATTAATAAAAAATCTCGTGACGGGTTTTCATGCAATTGAGATGATGGAGAGAGGAAAACGACCTCAAGTCATTTTTCACATTGTCAATTACCTAAACCTCTGAACCTTGCAATTATAAATAAACAATAAATATAAATATGATAAATCCGCTGGATTATTCAAAAAAAAACAAAAAAATTAATCATTACAAAAACATCCTTTTCATGCTCACCAAGTGTTAAATCTTGAGTCTTTGCAAGATGATGAAAGTGTTTTTGAACCTCCTCCCAAATCTGACCCAGTTGCTCCACTTAATGATATGCAGACTGCCCCCTTGCTTAAACAAACCTACAATCTATTCCCATTTGGACGCCTTACCTAGAGTATCTGTCTGCTAAGATCAACAAATCTCTGCTCCAGACAAATTTATGTCGCTCATTGAGACGATCAATTCTCTTTCAAAAGAAGCAATTATGTTAGTCAATTAATAGTTAGAGTAGGTACATTCCAGAAAAACCATTATAGTGGCAATCATCTAAAGACATCATCAAATGTTGCCAATCTTTAAGTGCTGATACTTTATTAAATATGGGTTATTTTACCAAAAACTCTCTATTTTGCAATATTCTAGACATGAAAAATAATGTAATAAAAAGTTTTTTTTGAGTTATTTAATTAAAAAAAGTTATAATGGTTTAAAGTTGGGTAACTTTGCTATTTTATTTGAAATTTCGGCAACTATATATCAAAACTGTAATTTACAGATTATTTACCAATTATTCACGTGACAAAATCACAGATCTTTTACAAATTTGGATTTATTTTATATCGATATATTAGATTCTTTATAAAGCAAGATCAGCATAAAAATTTTCGGCAAGTGGCACAGCACGTAATGTCTTTAGATGATTCGCACCATACCTATTCATTTATTATGTGTGTTGCAATAAAATAATATTTTGATGAAGGGCTGTGCCCTTACTAAGAATTAATGCAATAATTAATTATCAATTTTAAGTTTAAAAGTGTGGGGCTCACCACCTTTTCAAAATCAGAACCGAATTTAGTGTTGTAAAACGAAAGCAAAAATTGCACGAAAATAAAATCAGAACAACACGGAAAATCCCATTCAAGAATTTGATAAACAATTATCAAACTCACGGGAATTATCAAGAGAGTAACATTTCCTTCAAAATAAAGGTTTGTTTAATTTTACGGAATACTTTAATTAAATCAAATCAAGAATTTAGAAATTGGGAAACTAGATTGAACCTTTATCATATATATACAAATAATATTGTGATTTTCTTTGAAAAATAGAAAATCGATAGTTAATTAATGACCAACCGTCCTTAACCTTAATCTCGTCCTTGTTTATTTGTCCTTCCTTGTTTTGGAATTGTGTATTTTCGTAATGATGATAATAAGCCTATCTCTGACAATGAATTCATAATAATTACATCTATGTATAATTAATTTTTCTCTTATTTTATATTTGTCTCTGATTTTTATTATTATTTTTTATTTCTTTTCTTTAATGAAGTAATATTTAATCAATCTTATTTAGCAATGTACTTGACTTGAATAAGGAGTAACAGCACCCACCAAGAAACGTGGTTAGGACGTAGTGTGATTGTTTAGTATTGCTTAGCAAGAAATTGTTTAACGATGGTGAAAGATAGTTTGTATTTGTGTAAATTGTTGTTGCAATTTAGTATAAAACATATTGGAAGAAATTGTATTATTTTATTATAAACGTTAAAACATGGTTGAAACTTGGACACAATCTCGCAACATACATTCATATATACATTTTAGTATTTTTTTTTGTGACGAAAAATTTGATAGATGATGAAAAATAGAAACTGGTTGCAACCAGTTTTAAATCGATTGTCAAACTTCAGTGTGGGGGAAAAGGGGTATATTAATATAAACAATGCTTGCTAATCACACTTTTTGTATTACATCTTTTTTCTTTTTGTTAAATTAGATTCAGACTTTTTTTACTAATTAACATTTAACATAAAAAAAAACTTTTAATAATTGAAGAAAATTATGTATTGGTATGGGTAATGGAGCAGCGACATCATTTGGACGAAAAGGAAGAAAAACCAGTTGCACTAAAAATTAGAGCAGAATGGATTAATGAATGATAGTATTGATACTAAAGATGTGTTGCACAGAAAGTACTCCTATTTTTGTGAGCAATTAAAAAAGATAAAAAATATATCATCATCAATGCATACAAATGTTCTTTCATTATTCCCAAAAAGTTATTATTAATATGCATATTTTAATTCATATTTGCGTAACAGTCATTTTTAGGTTGACGTCTCAAAGGAAGGTGTTGAGGGCCAGAAGATTTTTGCCACTAATCGTAAACAACTTTGTTTAGAATATATTTAGATTCCCCATAACAGATTCAAAAATTTGTTTATTTATTTAGTAAAAAATTATACTATTGTTATATATTAATCAACTAGTGCACACCCCTCATTTTGATTGGCTAATTTCAAAACAAATAATGTGTTACGTAAATAAGCAGGCTAATGCAACACCCGCAGGTTTTTCTAACCAAAGTAAAAAGCATGCGGATAAATTTGGTGGCGTATATATATAGTAGTTTTTACTTTTTATAATATTCATAACATTTACAATTGGCAATCTTTTTTAATGAAAATAAGAACAGGCTTACCCGTGGTTTATTAATCTTGAATTTGAAAAAAAAGTTTATAATGCAAATAAAATGAATGGAATATTCTGATCCGCATGTGTATACGATGACACATGTAAATATAAACAATACACTCAATTCAAAAAATAGAAATCCATCATCTATTGACACAAAAATTTTTGTGATTCAAAAATATTTTCAATTATGGAGAGGTTTTCTCAAATTACATTGATAATATGTAAATAAAATGCGTACATCTAACGCATATAAATACACTCAATCAAATCCTTCTTAAAAGTTTTATCTTATCTTTTAATTAACGATTTGTTCAAAATGAATAATCATTCTCCAGCACCATTATTATTATTATTATTATTATCATTATTGACACTTTCGAATATTACAAATGTTTCCTCCTTACCAGCACAACCAACTATAACTAGTTGTTACGATCATGACAAAAATGGAATAAAAAGAGTTGACTGTTTATTTGTTAAAGGAGAGCCAAAATTCGTCAAAAATCAAGCTGGAGATGATAAAATGATTAAATTCAATATTACTTGTAATTTTCCAGAAAAACTAGGCTTTTGTGACAAAGTTACAAAAAACTTGGACACTACAGGGAAAATTATTTCTGATGTTATAAAATTTAGCGAACCTATCACCGTAGATATCGCTTTTAAATCACAAGATCCAACTTCATTAGGTAACAATACTAATAATAATTACAATTACAATTATTATTATTATGATTTTATAAAATTTTAACTTTCATTTATTTATTTAGGTTTCGCACAACCAACCAGATCAATTGGGTTGAAGGGTGGTGATGGAGTGGTCAGACTGTATCCACAATCATTAGTAAAGCAATTCGGACTTGCAACACATCCGGAGTTTTTACCTTCGGACATACAAGCAGAGTTTAACTCCGATCAAGAATATTGGTTTGAAGACGATGTAACTCCAATCAATCAAAATCAGACAGCATTTGTACTATTGACGACACACGAACTCATGCATGGCCTAGGATTTTTGTCATTATGGCGTCCAAGATTTTCCGCCAAAAATGTGACAGAATTGGTACCATTTCCCAATTTCATTGATGCTCCTACTCCTCCAGCAATAATATTTAATGGTTTTTTTGAGAGTATATTTGATAGGTTTTTGATAGTATCAGAAAGTGGCACAGCATTATCCAGTTTCATAGCCGAATTAAATACTTTTGCAACAATAGGCACACAATTTGACTCACTTGATGATTTTTATGCCAAGTTTAAAGCGTCTCCTCAGTATGTAAAAGCGACTGAGATGTTAAAATATAGCACAACACCTTTATCACTGGCTTTCTTAGCAAAAGGCTTGGATTTTAAAACAATTGTACCAGATAAAACTGCTAATGATTCATTGTATTATTTGGAAACCAGTATAGTACCTTACAAGGCAGGATCAAGTGGTACTCACGTGAGTCTATATTTGTATGAAAAAACGAGCGAATTCATAATGGTTTATCTGATAAATCCAGGAAGAGGAGTGAAGGATGCAATCAAAGATGGTGGCAATTATGTTGGGGGAGCAATTGGACCTAAACTTAAGTCTGTTTTTGAATCAATGGGCTACACGACTGCAGATAATCTAACTCCGGAAATCCCGACTGTGCCTGATGTGCCAGTAATTATGTAAAGAAAATTCTTGTAAACAAATTTTATTTGTTTATATAAACATTTAGATTTTTATTAAAATTAGAAATTTTTAGAGAAAATCGGGAACAAAGAATTATATAAAATTATTAACATTTAATTTTCATATTATCTCTACTGCTTTTAATCTATTTGAGATGATTATGTTTAAAAAGAAAGTTAAAGCTTTCAAAGAAACATTTCATAATTACACACCCCTACAAAAAGTATCGACTCCGCAATATAATCGAATAAACGGGTAATATAAATACTCGCTTTTTTACTAAGCAAATCGATTTTGTGCATTAGTGAGAAAATGTTTTCTGAAATGATTCCCAGTATACTCTAAAATATCACAATGGACTGATTGTTATTGATAATTTTATGATATTTAAAAGTCAAATTAAAATTTTTCGAAAAAGTAGTACTTAGTATTAGAGCTATTTTAAGATACAATGCTTTAACACATCTTGGGAACTTAGAAAATGTTGTTCCGTTTGTTCTCTAATGTATATATATATACATGTTCATAATTATTGATCGAATATTCATGGAAAATTAATACAAAACGTAAAAATAACGAAAAAATTTCATCCACAGTTTGTATAATATTTTTACATAATAAATCTTTATTAAATTTATATCAAAAGTATCAAAAAAAGGTACAAGTATTTCATTCATTTATTCAATATTTTATCAGGTTTCCTTTTGATTCAATTACAGCTTGAGCCCTTCGAGGAATGCTATCTACTGATTTTTGTAAATAATCACGATCAATATTTGCCCAATCATCCATTAAATTAGAAACCAATTCATTTGTATTTTTTTGGGGAGCAATAGTAGTTTGATCTTAAATGCTTTTATTGCACAACTGAGGATGATTGAGTACACCAGCAATGTCACGAGTGATTTCATCTACTTCCCAACGTCCAATTATCCAAAATCTGTTAATTGAGACATGATTTTTTAATTGAAATAACAAAAAAACAATTAGTTTTGGTTGTTTGCGCATCATCTTGCATAAAAAATTCATTACGATTTTTGTATTAATTCTCCACGAATATTCGATCAATAATTATGAACATGTTATATATATATACATTTGAGAACAAACGGAACAATATTTTCCAAGTTCCCAAGATGTGTTAAAGCATTGTATCTTAAAATAGTTCCAAGTGCTACTTTTTCGAAAAATTTTCGAAAAATTTTAATTTGACTTTTGAACATCATAAAATTATCAATCCATTGTGATATTTTAAAATGTTAGGGAATTATCTCAGAAACCATTTTCTCACTAATGCACAATATCGATTTACTTTGTAAAAAAACGAGTATTTGTATTATCTGTTTATTTGATTATTTTTTTGCGGAGTCGATACTTTTTGTAGGGATGTGTATCAATTGATTTTGATGAATTTATAATAATAAGAAATGATAATGTTTGGCAATATATCTATCCACTATATTACTGTACTTATTACGACCTGGTTATGACATTACGACTTATGAGAATTTGAAAATGGACGTCTAAAAATATTTATGTCATTATGACATTACAGCAAGTCAAAAGTCATAATAGTTTGGGCTGCATGTATATTAGTAGTGTATGCATAATTTGATCTAATAAAAATTAAATTTATTTTTATCAAAAAGAAAAATTTATTCGTTACTGTTATTACAATTTTTCAAAAAAAGAAATCTTCTACAGTCCGTTTTATAACTATGCAAATATGCAAATTGCAAATTGCAAATTACATATCGCAAAGGCTTGTCTCTAAACTTTTGGTAAAACTAAATTTTTGGGGAAGGATGAGAGCAAAATTGAAATACAAAACATTGTGGTGAACAAAAATTTTTTTTTTTGCCAATTAAATAACATTGTTTTATTATTTTCCGCTTAATGATGATAAACTGATTATTTTCCTAGATTATTAATAATTAACAATTATTTTTTAACAATTATTAATATAAAAATTATTAATAAAGGTGTGAAAAAAAAAATCGAAATATTGCTTATCATCACCATTGCTATTATCATTACTAGCTTCATTATTACATTGGTCTATAAAATAATAATATGTTATTTTTAAAATTAAAATAACGCGTAAAATTGATAATCAAAAAAATTTACCTTCAGTGGTCACATTACTTGGTATGCTTCATTAATGCAACCATCAGCGAATAATAATTCCAATACTGTATCATTACTTCTTGGTTCAGTACCAAACAATATGGAGTATTGTGAGTTGGTCTTGAAATAGGAGTATTCATACTATGGATTATAATTTTTAGTGCAAAACTCCAATCATCTCGATGGTTACCTTTCATCCATTTTGATAGCTTGTTTTCTAAATCCTTATTTCCATATTCTATAAGCCCCTGGATGGCGTGGTCTTCCATTAATAATTTTTGTGCCTGGTCACATCTCCACTAACTCTTTTATTACTTGAGAATTGAACTCCTTTCCATTATCTGGTTGTAATATTGTTGGAGCTCCAAAAGTTGTAAACAAGTCAAATAGATTTGCTGTGACCTCAATTGAAGATTTAGATTTCAAGGGATATCCCATGAATATCTAGTAAAATGGTCACGAGCATGAAGAATGTATTTATATTCTCCATCAGGAGACATTTCCACAAGGTCCACCTATTAATTTTTATGAATTATTTTATTAATTTTATTTTAATAAAATGAACCAAAAAAAAAAATCAATTAAATTATGAAATATACAGAACCTACCAAAAATGGCAATTCATTCTACAAAAATAGAAACTAAATTGTGGCTCAAAATTTTTGTAAAACCTACGTGACATTTATCAATGATGTGATGATTAAATTTGTGGGCTGGGGTGGCAAGAATTACGGAGTGTTTACCAACTCTAAGAATTAATTCTTATTTGTCACATAGGTTCTGTATATTACCCTTAATTTAAAATTAATTACTTGTAAGCGTAACATAAAAAGATGTTGCAATTATCAGTTTTCCAGCAACCATTAATTGTCTAACATTATTTCTGCTAGAGCAAGTAAGACACCTTTCAACAAATAATTCAATTAAGTCTTGTTTAACTCCACCCCACTTTTTTTTTAATATTACTCCAAGTTTGATTTTGACCTCCATGGTTATTTTGTAAGTGGGTCTTACAAAATACCTGGTAAAACTCCTCTTTTACTATTCATGGCTTTAAATTATCATCATTTTTTTTGGTCCAATTTTTACATATACACTTTCATTATCTCCAATTTTTTGGAGGACAAATTTGCTTCTGATATTATATCTCTGAGTAGCTGTTGCTTGATTTTTTGAGCCTTGTGATGTAGTTTTTATATCATTGTAATCAGATCTTGTTAAAATTTACAATTATTGGAGTCATTTGTCCATTGTTCTACCTACTGCTTCATTGAATAAGGATAAAGAAATGAATGTACATTCTTTAGTAGACATTTTTATATGGTAATTGATTTAGGTTTTTAATTGAATTGAAAATGTAGAAGATATATGAAGAAATAATATTCAATTATAATTAATCGATTATTAATAAAATTGATATAATTGTGTAAAGAATCAATTCATCCTTTTTATCAAATTTTTTTTTTTTTGATATAAATGACAGTAACTTGATTCATTAAATCAAGTTTATCATTATTTTTTCATTATTATTATTAAATTTTTGATCTAATGTATGTAAAGAATCAAGATTAAAGTTGTTAGCAAATCCGAAATATTTAGGCATTTGCTGAAATATTTTGAAATGCTGAAATTATTTGGTAAATGTCAATTCTACTTATTACCTTTTATTGTTATACATTTACTTACACACCTTCTGCCCTATTACTATAAAAAATTATTGATGGAAAATGTATGGAAGAATGTATAGATCTTCCAGTGAAAAAGTACGGGATGCATACAGGTTAGATATGGTATGCATATGGAATACATATTAATATAAATTACGGGATTTAAAGCATCTGGAATTTGTATTTCTCCATATGAATTATGCAATGTGTTGTGTTAATATTAAATTACATACTAGTATGGGAAAGATGAATTCTGTATTATAGTATGTTTTCCATAAATTCCAATCCAATATGCATCCTGTATGCATTGTAAATCCCGTGTGTATTTCATATCAGATATTAGTACGCATCATGGATCTATCCCATACTTTTTTTTTGGCATCAGTATGCTTTCCATAAATTCCATGTGTATTAAATATAAATTTTTGATCTAATACATGTAAAAGAATCAAGATATTATTATTATAATAACAAACTTGATCTAATGCATGTTTTGGCTTGTTATTTTTAATTAGAAACAAGTCATGATAGATTTTAACTATATTATTACTAATGGATTTTTAATCTTTAATTATCTTTATTATTAAAATCAATTCAAAATCCGGGAATTTTTTTGATCTTTTTGTTTGCATCCCTACATATTCATGTTCTAAAATTAAACACATATTATGAATATCTGTGTACAATTTTTACCTTCCTGAAAACATGGAATCTGTAATTGGTAATTCTATTTATAATAAATACGGAGATTGATTTATTATGAAAATTTAGGATATGGGACATCCTATAAAATATGGAATTCCAAGTAATATCCACATGTCTAGTCTAACAAATAACAAATAATACTATAAACAGATAAAATTATTTTACAGATTTTTTTATTTTAGAAAATTTAACATAATAAAGTATACAACTACGTAATCAACCCTATTAATCCGAAAAACCCTGTTAAACCAAAGTTGGTTCTAGAAACCAAATTTACTAAACCTAATTATAATAATACTAACAACTAATTTTGAACGGAATAACGGGTTGACTATGTGATTTGTGGTCTAGTACTAGGCCCTATAAATTATGCGTGGCAAAGTTTCTTTTTCAAAATAATAGAATTTCGATAAGGCTTTGAAAAAATCTCTGTTGATTAACCTTATATAGATTCTATACAAATATACTAGGGAATGATTATCTTCAATTTAGCACCTGTAGCCTATTCAATGGTATACTAATCCATTTAATGTCAAAAAGGAAAAGCTTAAGAGGAAACACTTTTCTTTACCAAAACAACTTTTAAGTGGGACAATCCCTCAAGGATAATATAGCCCATTGGAATTTGTTAAAAATAATTCAGATGCATACTCAAACAATGACCGCGTTGCACACTATTGTCGAAAAATAATTGTCTGGGAAAGAATTATTACAAAATATCTCGTAAAAAATAGTGATAATTTTATGGTTTATTTTCTTAGTTTCAAGAAGAACACCCAAACTCTGTCCAAAAGACAGTTTTCCAGGATTATTGATTAGAGTCAGTCAGCGCTTTTAAAAGAAATGAAACAATTATTTAAATCATTGAACATCTTTCATTGTGTGTTTATTATTATTCGTCAAAGTGACGTTTTTTTGCATTACAAATAATTAATTGCTTAGTACAAAAAAGCATAGAGTATTAAAATTAAAATCTAATCTAACAATAATAATATAATATCAATTCAAATTGTTTAAAAAAAATATTCATTCGAATCTATTTCTCTCTTTCTAAATTTTTGTAGTACTCTTTAACGTTTTTTCATGGCTGCTTTTAATGCTCTAAATTGAGATATACTGATCGCGTGAATCTTACTGCTAATGGACCATTCAACAGGTTTGCATGGCGGTGATGTCAAAGTACCATCATAATTGAATCCCTTTAAATTTATGATGAATATGATTATATATATAAATTAGAATTGTTAAATAATATATTATTATATATATTAATATGGAAATTGAATTCATGCTTACATTATGGGAGTCCGTAATATCAAGTAAATTCTTAAATTTAAGCACATCCATCTTCTTGTTTCGCTTTAGCTATTGTGACATAAAACATATCAAGTAAATATAAGGAAATGATACATTATTTATATATACGATAGACAAGGAAATTATACTTACTGCCTTGATAACTTCATCCCAGAAAGGGCTGCCACCAAATTTACCAAATTTATAAAGAGTAGTAAGGATGGCCAGGTTATTTGGATTATTGCCGGAGCCATTACGTTCTTTCTTGTATACGAAGTTTATCTCGGCAGGGAGGGTTTTGCCATTGAGTTTATTTAGAGCTGGTGTGTTGATTACGATCTTATCCATCAGATACGTGGTGTAATCGCCTTCATCCTCTACGGTGATATGAGAATTTTTGAAATCCTTGGAAGTGAGCTCGATGAAATCTTTTTTGACCTTCAATTTTACATCATGTGCCGTTTTGACACCGAAGCCTTCTATATACAATCCATCAAAATTTTTGGACCGGACGTTAATTGGTGATAATTTACAAGATTTTGTTGAAAAAACCGATTGAACTAGGAAAAAAACGCAAATGGAAATAGCAAGGAGAATTGTAATTGACCTCATTCTCGAAAATATGTATAATTGCTTAGTTATGTGATTAATTAATAATTATATAAGATAATTTTGTATAAATTATCACAGAAATTATGCATGTATGTATGTATGTATACACGCAAGAATAATGAGAGAAAAAGAAAGAAAGATTTAGAGCCATTTATATATTGTATTTTAGAGTAACCCCAAGATGGTGAGAATAATTAAATTGCTACTGAAATTGCGATTTTGTTAGAATTCAGACCGTTTTAGTGATCGATAAAATAATAATTTTTTAATGTCGTGTTCAATTAAAAATTCATGTTTATTTAAAGTTTAATTTGTTGTACATTTATGTGAATTTGCAATTTACTCAATTAACCAATCAGAATTTTATACATACCCAAACAACACAACAAACAATAATAATAAATAATAATAATAAGGAGATCTGTGCTGATTTGCATACAATTATATTTAGAATGTAATTTAAACATTAGATAATAACAATAAAATCCACTGCCATTTGTCCATGTATGAATCTGTAAAAGAACATATTTATTTCAATATTTCCATTCCTCCATATTTGCTGTGTTATATAAGAACTTTCGAAAGAAAACAATTGTCGGGCTTGTACTTATACGTACGTGATAGTAAAGCTGGCTTGATAGCTCAAAGAGGCAGAGAAGTATTAATAATAAAACACTTTTTACCCCATAAACTAGATTAAAATTTGTGAAATAAAGAATCAAGGGAGCACATTTTTTATGTTTGTGTACAATAACATCATCTACAGTACCTTAGCAAAAGTTTCGGTCATCCTAAATACATAATAATTGTACAAAAAAATTATATCAACTTGTGGCATATGTTCTGGAGATCCTGCATATAGTTTCATATTTCTAAATTTTCCAGAACTTAAGCAATAAAAAATAAAAAAAAGTTGATTATTTTTGAAAAAAAAAAAAAATTTTGAAGAAAGATCAATTTTATTAACGTGTAAATTTTAAACAGATCTAAACCTCTTATTAATTTAATATTTCGTGGGCCATCCATTACTTGCAATACATGCCTCAATTCTACGAGGCATGCTTTCGATTAATTTCATATACACATCTTCTGGAATTTTATCCCATTCTTCAATTAAAAGTGCCTCTAACTCCTTTAAGTTTTTTGCTGGCTAGGTTTTTTTCGAAAACGAGTCTCTAGTTCATTCCACAAATGTTCGATTGGATTTAGGTCAGGAGACTGACTTGGCCACCCTTCCAGAATTTTGCTAATTTTGACTTTTGAATTTCCACCTCTATAGAGACCAATAATTTATCCACGTTCAACTTGATTTAAGTTCATTTTTAAAATTTACCAAAATCTTTAATAATTCGTTAAAAAAAAAGCATTCAAAATCGTGTAAAAAATCTTTTTCTTGAAAATCAGATGATCTTAATTTATCAGATGTAAAAATATTAAACAATGTTATCATGTAAGCTTTAGAGCAATGATTAAAAAAACTTATCACGAATTTTTATTGGAAAATTTAAACTTTATATGCAGGATCTCCAGAACATATGCCACAAGTTGATATAATGTATTATTCAAATATTCTGGTATTTTCATTAGAATAACTGCAAAAAAAAAATTTTTTGTTAAAAAATGCATCAGAATTACTAATACATTGGTTATTACATTTTTCCATTTAAAATAATATACTCGTTGGTATAGACGTAAATGGTTTGATACATTTATCTAAAATTCCAACTTCTGTATTGCTTTTTCAATAGTGAGTATTTTGTGATGTTTATTTTAATATGTTTTGTTAGTACAATTATCCCTCTTGAAAAATAGAAGAATTTGTGTTACTATTTGTGAAAATAAATTTTACGTTTAACGAATTCAATTCAAGGATCGTAACATTATTGGCGTTCTAAAGTTGTATCACTATAATAATAATAATAATAAATGGTTAAGCCAAAATATCCTATACGTTTGTTGGTTGGTGGTGTTGTGAAAAAATGTGGAGACGATGGTCCTACTTATATTTTTCAAATTAATAAAATAGACTATTGCATTGACCCACTCAAGTGATGTGACTTTTTACACAAAGATGTCCAAACTCAAGGTAACTTTAATGATGTTAAAAATAAAATATTGATCTCGCAGAGCATGCATAATATCTAAAAAACGAAACCTCACTTTGCATTTTTATTGGTAGACTTGTTTATGCTAAAAACAAGTAACAAATAAACAAATTATTGTTAAAAAAATTCGACCATTCTTATATATATATATATATATATATATATTATATGGGGATTTATATCAAATTAGTATTAGGGATGTCAATCGATTATTATTATCGATTTAATCGAAAATCGAAAAAATAATCGAGTGAGGGAGAAAAAAACAAAGGAATTAATAAAGCAAATAATAATAATAATAATAACAATAATAGTGGTAGTAATAATCAGTGTTGTGACCAGAAACTCTTTTGGCTTCCCGAAACGGTTCGGAAAATGAACTTACACTAAGCAGGAAACTAAACCTAAACATAAACTACTAACCTAAACTAGTTTCGGGTGGTTTTTGTTAGATTCTGTTTTGGGTTTTCCCTAAACTCAGAGTTTCGGATCAAAACACTGGTAATAATAGTATTATATAGTAATATTTGAAACAATTTTAACTTTAGAAGTCATTGGTTTTAAACATTAAATGCCATAAACCTAACAAACAAATCCATACATAATATACATATTTCATTCTAAACATTATAAGCATAACAATAACAGCATCAATAATAGCAGTAGTAATAAATAACAATAATAATATTTTTAATTTTACAAATCCATACACTAACATACAGTACTTGGACAAAAGTTTCGGAACACTTGTTTTTATTAATTGCGCAAAAATGTACATAATAAACATATATGAAATTTATATCATTTGCAATTTAGGTCCTTATGAGAATATCTATACAAAATCCCATGCGTCTAGGTTCCGTAGAACTCGAATAAATACATAAAAATGAAATTCGATTAAATTTTGACAATCAAAAATTTTTCACATGATGTTTTTAGAAATTGTCCAAGAACCTACATAATAATATGTTTTGGAAATTTTGTATATGAAAACCCAAGTTTTGCTGATTCTGAAAAAGTAATTTTTATCGCATATTTTTTAAGATCTTTTTTTTAAAAAAAAGATCTTAAAAAGTTTTCAAAATTTTAAATTTCAAAAAAAAATAAAAAATGTCTAATTTAACTGAAGCTCAACGCGGACAAATAGTTGGCCTTTATAAAAGTGGAGCCTCATATAGAAGTATTTCTAAAATACTTGGCTTTCCCACCACAACAGTATGTCATACCGTGAAGAATTTTCAAGAAAGAGATAGTATGGCAGATTTACCAAGAAGTGGACGTCCAAAAATTTTAAATACTGACCATCAACAAGCATTAAAAAATATTGTTAAACATAACAACCGTAAATCAGCTGAACAGATAAAGAACCATTTTAATCAGGAAACTGGTTTACATGTTTCTACAAAAACTATTAGAAGAAGTTTACATGGAATCAACATATTTGCTCGTGTTCCTGCTTCTAAACCTTTGATTAATGAGCAACAAAGAATAAAACGTTTGAATTGGTGCCTAGGAAAAAAAGATTGGAGTGTAAGAAAGTGGAAGAATATCATTTGGAGTGATGAGAGTAGGTTTACAATATTTAAGAATGATGGTCTGGGATATGTCTGGAGAACACCTGGAACCAGATTCAATATTGAAAATCTTAGACCAACAGTAAAACATGGTGGTGGTGGCATAATGATGTGGGGTTGTTTTTCGGGTAAAGGATTAGGACCACTGGTAAAAGTTGATGGCAAAATGAACCGACATGATTATATTCAAGTACTGGAAACAAATTTGCTGTTCTTAATTGATAAAGATTTTAATGGGCATGGGTATTCATTTCAAGATGATAATGCTCCTGTTCATACTGCTAAAGATGTTCAAGAGTGGTTGAAAACAAACGAAATTAAAATATTGAAAAATTGGCCAAGCCAATCTCCAGATCTAAACCCTATTGAGCATCTTTGGCATGTGCTAGAAACACGTATTAGAAGTCGTCCTAACAATCTAAGAAATCTTAAAGAACTTGTACATATTAATATACACATTACTTACTAAATGTTATAAGCATAATAACAATCATAATTAATAGTAATAATTAATTATAAACAAACATAAAGTAGTAATTATCATTCACGCCTTCATATCTAAATCCACTGTCACAAAAATCTGTTCCTTATCTTCATCCACAACTGTCATTATCTGATGCGGGACAACAAATTACTTTTGTTATCTATTATTATTATGAAATAGACTTAGTTCACGGTTTGCTGATCATGTTCTTTTCTTGAAACAAAATAAAAAATTTGTTAATAGTTTTTTACCCATCAAAAGAATAATAAAAAATAAAATCAAAATTTATATTATAAATAAAATAGAATCCATTAAAGTGACGTCCAATCATGATTTGAACGTGTGACTTGGCTTATTATTTTATAACCCAGTTTTGTTTTGTTTTTCTTTGAGAATTGTCATCTTTGAAATAATAAAAAAATAATTTTTTAATAATAGTTATATATATATGTATATAATATATATTATTTTATAATCCAGTTTGTTTTTCTTGAAATAATGAAAAAAAATAGTTGTTTTAATAATAGTTTATATATATGTGTGTAAATATGTGTATGTTATATATATTATTTCTTTACCTGTCTATATATTAGTTTATAATCTAGTTTGTTTTTCTTTGAGAATTACCTTTCAAGATTAATAAATATTTTTTTTATTTTTTGTATAAAATTATGTTTATAAAATTGAAAAAATTCGGTACATATTGAAATCCTTCAAAATCAATGATCTCCCTTGATCTTTTTGTCCAAGCCTTTTAACTAACGAAAAGTATATTTAAGCAAAACATCATCGTTTTACAAGTAGTTTTTAATCACCCGTGTTATAACCAGCCTTTTCTATTTAAAACAATTGAAAATATGCTGTTGCACAGCATAAAAAAGATCTGCATTCAATTTGTCACTATGTGATAAACGAATGTCCATTATGCTCATTTTAATAGTAAAATGCGGGGATAATAAACATAATAAAATTACTTAAAAATTTTAAAATGACTAAACATCCTAATTTAACTGTAAATCTCATTTCAATAGGCCAAATAAAGCCACACTTGCACTATGGCATAGATTCTAGAGAATGGTGGGTTATGAAGCATAAAAGTAAACCAGAAGAAGGTGCATTACTTTATCCAAGGAGAGTTGGTTTGGAAACAAGCATAGAACAAAATGGCAGACAATACTATACATGTATTACTGAAGGCAATGAAAATAGTAATTTATTACCAGGATATGGATGTCGTTCTGGGTGCAAGTTTAACCAATTCCATCAACTGGTTTGAATTAGTAGTTTTTTCTAAATAAAACAATAAACAAAAAAAATTTTTTTATATTCTATATTTAAATATATTAAAGTACATCATCATTAAAATCTATGTCTCAAATTACCACTTATTCTTTAGAACCAGGTATGGGATTGGATAAATTAAAGAAAGATGATATTAAAAAATTGTTGGATCAAAGAGACCTAAATTATGATGAAAAAAATAATTGATCAGATTTAGTTGTACTTTTAAGAACAAACATTGAATTTGAAACAGATAATAAAATAGAAGGTAATAATTATTTTTCTAAACACCTAAAAAACTTGGCTAATTATATGTTTTTATTATCTAGAAGCAAAGAAAAGAATTGACTTAGATGTAATAATGGATGATAAAGATGATATGGATAATTTACAGTCAAGAAAAAAAAAGAACTTATCTATTATAGAAGAACAATTTGATAATGCTGAAAAACATATAATAACAAGGTATTTGGGAAAATTTGATAAAATTCTTGTTTATTTATATAGAAATTGCTTCCCACTTGCTGGGCTTTGAAGGAAAATCAGGAATTTGGAAAGAAAGGTGGTGGAAAACATATGTCTGATAAAGTAGTTGAGTTATTAAAAGACTTTTTTCATACAGGCGATGCATGTAAAAGTGAATGATATACACCTAAAGAAATGCTTGAAGAATTGAAAAAAAATGTGGAAATAGGTGAGTTGGAAGTAATTGACATGCCAAAATTAAGTACAATTGAAAATTGGATTAGTAGGTATTCCAGACAGCACAAGCTAGCAATTGCTAAAAAATGAATAAAATAACTAAATAAATAGTTTTTATTAATACCGTAAAGTCTGGAAAGATAGCATCCCCTTTTTACATATGTGTAACATTTTTTTTATATTGATGCTCAATTGTTTTAAAGTAGGGGGTGCTATCCATCAGGAAATTTTCCCCACCACAATATTACATCCGTAAATTTTAATATGTAAAGTTGTAATATTTGCATAAAAATTATGTAATATTTACACTCGATGT
>CAUDNR010000051.1:9067-42213 GCA_958430865.1 Entrophospora sp. SA101 | reverse complement strand
ATGAATTTGTTCGTTAGGTTATGGCATTTAATTTTTAAAACCAGACTTCTAAAATTAAAATTGCTTCAAATATTACTCTACTACTATTATTATTACTATTGCTATTATTGTTGTTATTATTATTACAACTGTTAATTTATTTAACGCGATTTTTTTTCGATTTTTCGATTAAATCGATTAACATCCCTAGAATGGCATTAAATGAATGGCCGGAATTATAGAATTTAGTGGTAAAGTTAGAAAAAGACTTGCTTCTGTATATGAAAAAGTATACAGAGAAAAAATAACCATGAAAAGAAGTTTTACGTAGGAAGAGTATTATTTATGACTTTTGTACAATCGCCATTCACTTTACGGAAAAGAAGCAATTACTCCACCACCAGAAGCTAAGTTGATAACAATTCCAAAACAAACTATTACAGCAGGCCATGACGACAATGAATATAAAGATGATGACGGTGATGAATATTACAACTTGAGTAAAGCATTTGGATGGGATAATGAGTCGCCTAGAAGAGAAATCAATGTTGAATCTTTTAAAATCCATTCAAGACCAGTGACTAATGGAGAATATCTTGTGTTTATGAGAGCAACAGTTAACAAAGAATATTCAGGATCATGGATTCCAATTGATCCACAATTCTTTGAATATAAAGTTGGAGCAGTTAAAATGAATGTAGCACTGAATTTGCCTGGTTATGCTAAGTCAAGAACAAGCATGTAAATACACAGGATGGAAAAAAATGAGACTACCAACAAAAAAAGAATTAGTCGCATTCTATACAATATATAAGTCACCATCATCACTAATGGATTTATCAAACACGGATTCAAAAATTGGTGTCCAGTTGATGTGCCAAGCAATAGTGATCTAATTCAAGCATTAAGATCTGGATGGGAATGGAGATCAAGTGAATTTGATAAATATCCAGGGTTTAAATAAGTAAAATTTACCCTAGTTATTCAAAAGATTTCTTTGATTGTAAACATGCTATTATTTTGGTGGCTCATGGCAAGCAAAATATATATTTACATTTTATATATTATCAGAACTTTGCACAAGTCTGAAAAATACTATATAAAATATATAGACCTTGGCTCGTTCTGGCCTCTGTGTGTGTATCGGCTTGTGCATGAGGAGCATTATATATAATATATATTTATTACTTTTATTATTTTTTTTTTTCAAAAATAATAGGGCAACACATCTTAGATTAACAAAAAGTACATTTAGAAATTGGTATCAAAGGGGTTACCCGTATGTATTTTGCACAGTAAGATTATGTCAAATATAAATATATCTATCTTTATTATTTCTATCTATTTTTTTGGAAATATATAATAAACAAATCGTATTTACTGATGATTTATCTATTATTTCTATTATTACAAATTAATATTACAAATTCTAAATAAATAATGTTTCATGTAAAAGTCATTGTTATTATTACTACTAATATTTATATATTATTATTATAACTACTAATTGTTCTGGAAGCATAAAAAATGCTATTATCTACATTATTATTAATTGATTTAATTGATGATGATTTTCTTTTGAAAGGATTGAATGAAAAAGTTTTAGGATTATCAACTTGATCTTTTGACAATGATTGTTCTTCTGATAAGTAGATTTTTGTCTTATCATTATTAAGATTTCTATTTATTTCACCTTCACTAATATTAATATTAACATTACTATTAACATTCCCACTTGGGTTACTAACATTACTGTTTATATTACCATCAGATTTTCCGATAAATGTGTTGTCAACTTCAGTTTCAACCATTTCTTTAAATACTGAAAAGGTAGTCGGAGTTCTTTTCAATATAACATCTGAAATGGTTGTAGCAGAATTACTAACATTTATTGATGATTGTCTTGTATCGTTCGCAATATTATTATTGTTGTTATTATTATTAATATTATTATTATTATTATTATTATTATTATTATTATTATTATTATTATTATTGTTATTGTTATTGTTATTATTATTATTATTATTATTATTATTATTACTACTACTACTACTACTAAAGTTTGTTTGATCAATTGTTAAATCTTCATTATGTTCGTTGTGGTTATTTTTTTTTTCAACTATAATACTTATTATTTCATCTTTATCTTGAACCTTTTCGTCATCTTTAATTTCTTGTTCATCATTTGAAAATGTACTTGTGTTATTATTACAATTACAATTACAATTACAATTACAATTGTTATTATCATCATCATTTACCGATCTTTTAGTAGTAGCATTAGAAGATGTCGGTTTACTTTTTTTCTTTTTATTTTTTTTTCTATTAAAAATATTCTCCCATTTTACACAGCAACATAAAAAAGCTATTAAGATAAATCCAAGTACCACTAATACGATTGGTATTAACCACGGTTTTAAGACTTCTTTTGTAATGTCTATCGGATCTGTTAATTGTAATGTTGATTGCGGAGTTGTTGATGTTAATGAAGAGGTTGTCGATGGTGTTTGTGATATTATTGTTGAAGAAGATAATGTTGATAATGTACTAGTATCAATGCTAAATTATATATACATGTGTGTATGTAAACAAATATATATTAACATTTTAATTATCTAATGGTGATAACGATTATTATGATACTTACAATCTTTTAATTTTATATGGAGACATCTTTAGTGTCTTGGTTGTAAGTATTGGAATAATGAATGAATTAGATTAGTGAAGGGTGAAATTAGAATTAGCGAATGAATGAACTAATTAATAGTAATGGCAATAGTATTTTTAATTGTTGCAATAATAGTAACAAAATTGAGATATAAATCATTTTTATTGAAGATCTCTATCTATTCATCTACAAATTTATATAAATTAATGAATTAATAATGCGTAACATACATATTTTGAAACCAAATTTGTTTTGAAACATTTTGCATGTGGAAAATATGGAAACAAAAGACCTTTATTTGGGTCACCATTACTGCGATTTGTAAAAAAAATTTTTTTTGATCTATTGATATATTTTTATCAAAAAGTTAATCTTTTTTAAACCTTTTTTATGTTAATAAACCGGGTTATCACCATTATTGGATTTTTTTTTACAAATAATAATAATTGCAAAAATTTGAACGAAAATTATGTTATTTACTGTGACACCAAAATATTTGTATAAAAGAAGCAAATTTTTCAAATAATCATCAAATTAAACTATGGAATCATTAAAACCCCAAACACAAAATTCATCATCTAAAATTAATTCCACGCCATTATCCTCGTCTTATAAAACGACAAAGCGGTCGATGATATTACATCCTCCAACTTTAATAACAGTCAAAAATCCAAAAACACAAACACCCTTTATCTTGGAATACTCGATTCACAAAGGATCTACAAGGTTCACAAGAGAATTGAAAAATATTTTCCCCAAAAATATTAAGGAAATAGAAAATTGCTTAATTTTACCTATATTTTTAAAATGTCACAATGATTTAGTTGGCGTTGGAAGTCAAATTGACATGGAAAAAGATGAGAGATTGGAACATGTATATTTTTTTAAAAATTAAAATTTTTCTATTAATTTAATTTTCCTTGCATCTAATGATTAATTAATTATTTCTATTTATTGTTAATTAATAAGTTTGTCGAATGGGGAAAATTTGTTTGCAAAAGATTAAGAGAAAGAGGTTATTGGGCAGATATAACAGATCCTGCGTCTGGCTATCCCGTAAGTAGAATCAAAATGAAAAAAAAGGAATTCATATATTTATCAATATCAAAAGAATAACAATTTATTTTTATATAAAGATACTTTCTGAAGCTGGTGTTTCTACATATCCTGATGTACAAGGATCATATGAGTTATTAAAATATGATGTCTTGAATGCGGGTTGTTGTAGTATTTTATTACATCCAAATTGGGGAAGTAAGGTTTATCCTGGAACTTTATTCACAGACTCTAATCAGGATGATATTATAGAAGTAGTCAATCTATCTTTAGAAAAAAATATTTTATAAAATATTTTATAATAAAAAAAGATTATCCAAGCGCGCTATGATGACAATTATGTGTAGTATTGTTGAACTATACTTTATACTTTAGGGTCGTTTAACAATTTAGATGTTGAATGAGATTAACCTATTTATTATCCACAAGTATAACTATAAAAATTATATACATTATATATATTGTCTTCAAGGAAAGCATCAAGCGAAACTAGTTGCTCGATTGTTAAAAATTATGCCCACCGATCTATTCACCAGGTTAGAACCAAAATTCTTCGTCCCAAATATCTAAACGAACTCTCTCTTGATTTGAGGACCAAGTGGGCGAATAAGGTTCTCAAACTTTCAACCAATTGCTTGAAGATAATTTGGGAGTTTCCCAAATACAAAAAATAAAGAGTGAAAAAATGCACAACTATATTTTTAATTGATCCTTGGAATAGTATATATAACCTATACAATGTCATATTTATGCTTGTTATTTTGATATAAAAATAAATATACAAAAATTTTATTACATGCATAGGAAAAAGTTAATTTTATACAATAAATTTCAAACCCCCCCCCCCCGCCTAGTTTACAATAATATTATTCTATGATTCCATGACACAAATCTCTAGCAGCTATGGGATATTCAAGCTTTAATAAATCATCTGGTCGTTCAATAAACTGAATTAGCATACCCATTTCAATATGCCATTTAATATGACAATGTAATGGCCAAACACCAGGATTGGTCGCATTAAATCTTATTATAAAATACTTGAACGGAGGTACACTTGCAGTATCACGAATTACTGGATTTTCAAAATTGTAACGTGTGGTTTCATTAAAAGTTGGTTTTCCATCTAAAAGATATCCTTCAGTTATAATTCCAAATTTATGACCATGAAGATGAAAAGGATGTTGAGCCCCGTTGTCGTTTACGATTATTACATCTACAGTTCCATTCGAAGCAATCAGGTATTTATTCTCCGATTTTGCCAATTCTCGAGGATTTATTCCATCAAAAAGTTTTTGAACAGTGGGTAAATTAAGATGTGGAATAAATGAAACATTGTTAACGTATACTAGACTGACATTTTGTAGATTAACACCAAATTTAAATTGGAAATTAAAAAGACTTGTTGCAGGTCCTGTAAAAGACGGAAGATCTTTTTCAATTTCTTTTGATGGTCTTAATTTTTCCCAAGATGGATCTTCACATTGAAGAAAATCATTGTCATAAGGTAACATTTCGCTGACTGGAGTTTTCAGTGGAGCATTATCATACTGAATTAATGCTGTGACATTATTATTGATTGGTGAATCGAAATTAATTGTTTGGTTGTTTGGAGTTACGAGACATTCTGCTGCACGATTTGCACGCATCCAATAAGTGTCAACTCTTTGATCTGCTTTGACGATAACAGAATATCGTTGAGCAACATTTAAGTAAAGATGACTGACATAATTTGGTTCGACATAAGTTCCTTCAACTTCGATTATTTTAAGAAGATGGCCGTCAATAGAAAAGGTGAATGGGGATTCAGCACTATTTAATCCAAAACAAATAAAATAAATAAATAAATAAATTTTTTTTCAGAAAAGAAAAATCTTATAAAACAACACATAACTTACCTAAAATTAATGATACGAAGTCGATAAGTTTTACCTTGCTCAAAAATAAATCTAGATATACCATTTTTAGTGTCACAATTTTCTTTTTCTTTTTCTTTTAATTTACTACAGTCTATTTGAGTTGCACCATTTATAAGACCTGCATCAGGTACTGGATTGAAGCCTGTATAATTTGGTTGTAATCTAAGGGCTATCAATTTACCTGATTGAGTATGGAAATGATCGCTGATATTAATGATAAATTCTTCGTCATATTCATTAATATATGGATCCTCGGGGTCGTGGACTATAAAGGCTCCAACCATACCATCTACAGCCTGAGTGGAAAAATGACTATGATACCAAAAAGTCCCCTTTTGACTACCAGTTTCGAATTCATAGGAATAGCTTTTTTCATTTGGAATTGGACATTGCGATATGCCAGGAACGCCATCAAACCAATTAGTTCCCGTCTGAAATAGGCCATGCCAATGAATTGTACAGTGAGCTCCAATTGCATTCGTCACATTGACAATAATTTTATCTCCTTTATTTACATGAATCGTTGGACCGGGATATTCGCCATTTATGACTGTCATTTCCCGCATATAACCATCTGGAGCTAACATTTTATTGGCCACATTAAAGTCATATTTACGGATTTGTGTTCCATTGTATTCTAAAGGTTTTTCTGCAATAAATGTTTTTTTAATATTTATGTATCCCGAGGATTCTTTTGAGATTATCGCAGCATTTGTAAAAATATCTACTATCGATGTTAAGATTGTTGTAATTATGAATATCAAATTAATTGTTTTCATTTTTGTCTTTAATTTATTAAGAAACTAGTTGTAAAAAGGTTTTCAACGAAACTAAATAAAAAATTATCTTTTTTAAAAGCATTATTTATATTTCTTTTATATTTATTATCATTATATTAAATCCTATTTAAAGAAAACCATTAAAATTATCATCTTTATTCATTTCAAATTAAAAAAAAGTTTTCTCAAAAGATTACTTAAAAACAATTTAAGAGAGCATTATATTTAGAACGACACTATCTATAAAAATAATAATGACCAATCATAATATCTGTGATGACGATCTACGCGTCAGGTCAAAACAGTTTTTGGTCAAAGATGTTTTTAAAACAGGTTTGATCATTAAAAATTCAAAATTTTGAAAATTACGCAAAGGAAACGTTAATAAGATATTTTATTATATTAAAATTATCATATTAATATTAATTTATTTTCTTAAAAATAATTTAAGAAAGGTGAGAAATCCTATTGGATTTCGATAAAATTTATTAAAAAATTTTGAAATCGGCCATTTTCCGGTTACACGCGTGTAAATTTTAGATTTTGACGATGGATGCCATCGTTTTGTTTTTATTACATTAGAACCTGTCTAAAAGCATATCGTATATAACATAGAATTTTCTCGGTCCGAGTTGGGCCATATGTGTTATAAGCATAATCACGTGTATCAACAAAATTTCTGTGTAAAAAATTGACCAGGCCTTTTTGGGAATAACTAAATATTTAAATATTTAACAATTGCTTACTTAAAATATAAAAGAATAGATCTTTTTTTATATAAAATATGTATGTGTTAACTGATTTTTTTATTAAAGAAAAAAAATCATTGAATTTTGTGACATATAAATGCAAAACCTGCCGACAGTATGCTATATACAGGTTCTATTGTATTATTAGATTTCCATGTGGTTGTTAGTTCCTATATCGTTATTTTTATTTTTATTCTATTTCTATTATTAGATATCCATTATTATATCTCTATTATTATCGTTATTTGTATTTTTATTCTTTATAAAATATTCATCAGATGCGCAGTATATTCCGTATGTCACACGACTAATTTTGCCCCAATGATAGTCACAGGACATGCTGACAAGGCTTTCGGTTCACTGGACAAAAACCTTCTTAATGCCAATTTCGCATATAGCTTTCTTTTGTTCCATATAAATTTTTTGGTTGTCTATTGTTTTTTGCATAAATAAAAAATTATAAATGATTGACCATGTTTGTTTGTTAAATGGCTTAGTAAATTACCCCCAATACAATACTGAGCTCATTTAATGCCAAACAGTGTTTCAATCATATTTTCGTATAGAATTGTAAAGGTATTTTGGTACAACCCTTTTATCAGATCAATAAAAGTAATTCGATTTTTATCTTGATATATTTTTCATTTGGTAATTGTTTTTCACATATCCAAATATAGTCAAATTTCTCATTTTCATTGTTACAAAAAAACACTTCCAATTGTCGTTATATAAATCTGGTCTTCGTAATTCGAGATTTCAATCATCTATTAGTTTTTTAACTTTAAAAGATTTTTTATTGGTTGAAATAAACGATGTTTCATTATTTTCTTCGCCATATAATTTAACCATTTCCAAGCCATGGCCAATTAATTAGTTCGATTCCTTTGTTTCATTTTAAAAAGGTTTCGCATCTGAACATTTTTTCAAAAATAATCTTAGGAATGATTCAATTCTTATATTATTGGAAGATGAAATTTTACCATCAAACCTAATTTTACTAGTTTGTCTGTTTTTTCATTAAATAAATGCCATTGTGTGCTTTCTTTCAATAAACTGATATATCCGGTTTCTTTGATAAACCTATTAAATAAATTTACAGTAATGCCTATTTCTACATTTACAAGTCAACGGCTTATATTCGGTTTACGGTGATGATCAACAATTATAATTACTTAATTAGTATTAGTATTAGTATTATTCATTTACTTTAATTAATTATAAACCGAATTTTATCATTATAAGACGAATTTTAAAATTTATAATCATCTTAAGTTCGGTTTATCTTAACAAGATGATTTTATTAATTATGTTTTTGGTTAACCAATTTTGCATTGTTATAAAGCGAAAACCGATTTATAGTAGTTCGGCTTGACTGTACCTAATTATCCATTCCAATTCAGTAACATTATACTATATTCTATTAATTTAAAATTAATTTCATTGTCGTTAATACATTTATTAATCATATTAAAAGTGTGTTTAGGTATTATGTCGTTATTAATGTTGTTGTAATTTAATACATTTTTATAAGTGCCTTTTTGCCTTGCCAATCGTTTTAATTTAATATCATGTGATGTCGATCTACGCGTCATATTAAAAATGTTATTTTTTTTTTCCCTAAAAAAACTTCAAATATGTTTTTAAATGGATTTGATCATTTGATTAAAGCTAAAAGTCAAAACTTTGAAAATTTACGCAAAGAGAACGTTAACAAATTTTCGCTAGAATGTAGAAAAGAAATTGGATGGTTAAGTAATTATTTAGAAAAAATAATTTCTTCATACTCTCATGAACAAATCATCAGTAGTCAGGAAGAGAAACAAGAAGTTAAACAAGAACAACCATTAATAGAAAAGAATCAAACAATCTCTGACAACAATATTCTAGATATAAATTACATTAATTATAATGAAACACAGAATAAGAAAAGAAAATTTGTTGAATATATTAAAAAGGTATTATTGTTATCATTATATTATTTTATTATTTACATCTATATATGTATGCATATATAATGTATGTATGAATGAATTTGTGTATGTATGTATTATTTTGTTACAGGTTGATGATGATCCCAATAAAAAAACCAAATTTAGTACAAACATAGAAAAACCAATTGAACATGATAAAGAAAATGAGACTTGTTCAAATAACAAAGGATTATCTCAACAAGAAAATGAACCATTAAAATGGTGGTGTGATAATGAAAAAAAATTCCCAATACTTGCTATTTTAGCCAAAAAATATTTGGCAATCCCTTCTTCATCAGTTCCTGAAGGAAGGACTTTTCTCTGATGCAGGACAACAAATTACTTTGTTACGAAGATAGACTTAGCTCACAGTCTGTTGACCATATTCTTTTTTTGAAACGGAACAAAAAATTTGTTGATAATTTTTTTGCCTGTCAAAGAATAATAAAAAATAAAATTTTAAAATTTATGTTGTAAATAAAACGGAATTTATTGAAGCAACATCCAATCGTGTTTTGGACATGTGACCTATATAGTTTCTTTCAGTTTATTACTACTGTAATATGTAAAAGTTGCTAACTCATAGGCATAAAACAAATAAAGCTACTACTACTACTATTTGCAATGTAAAAATCGATTTCAAATCGATTTTTTCGATCAATTCATAATCGATTATAACCAGTAGGTCGCAATATATATATATTGCGACCTACTTACGTTAGACTGTTACCTACTTATGATTAGACTGTTACCTACTTATGATTAGACTGTTACCTACTTATTAGCTGTGACGTGTGTTTTGCGTTTGCCTCGTCATCCGAATGTCATCAGGGTGTGCAGATGGCTTGACGTGCAATTTCTATTTTTCACATCACTCGAATGACGATCATGGCTAATTTCCGTCGTCAGGTCATATGCGACATATTGTACACTGGCTTGATTGCAGGTTGATGGGCGGAGTATATATTTAAGAAGGCGTCTGATTTCTGCATTTTCAGTCTCTGCCATGCACCATTCATGATCATCGTCAACATGTGTAGACGGTCGCCTATAAGTACCACTCTTGGAAAATACCATATCTATGCCCGAACCAGGTACGTAGTGCCTTAGCTTTCTGGTTAATTCCTCTATGAGGGCCGGGTTTGAGGCATGTAGTGCCGAAATAGTATTCATAATCTTTATATGGTGCATTTGAATACCGATTAAGGATGAGGCACGTAGTGCCGAATTGTTATCCTATTTGGTAACCCGAGGATGAGGCACGTAGTGCCGAATCGTTATCTATTATGTTATCTTAGAATGAGGCACGTAGTGCCGAATTGTTATCCTATTTGGTAACCTGAGGATGAGGCACATAGTGCCGAATTGTTATCATATCCGTTGATACCCCAAAGCATAATTTTATATATTATATATCTTTCTGTAATAATTATACCTTGGGGTATCACTTTTTTTCGATACCTATTTGTATGTAACCCCAAAGCATAATTTTATATATCTTTCTATAATAATTATACCTTGGGATATCATTATATCGAAAACTTTGGGATAACACTATAGAAAACTTTGGAATAACACTATATCGAAAACTTTGGGATAACACTATAGAAAACTTTGGAATAACACTATATCGAAAACTTTGGGATATCATTATCAAACATGTATCAAAAAACGTGAACACTATTTATAATCAGAAAATGAAACCTGGGGTACCACTAATTCGAAAACTTTGGAGTATCACTTTTTTCGATACCTTGAAGTATCATTTTTATTGATATCTAAATTAGGCAACACAAAAATGGTTATCGAGGAAGCTGAGCTTCGATTCTCTGACTCATACATACCTTATATATCGGAGGTACTTACCTGAAATTTATCTTAATCAAAATCGCGCGACACAAAAATCCCTTTATATGATCCAGGTATCGGAATATTAATTTTTGATTTGAATTTTTTCTCATACTTATTGTAAGAAATGCTTACCCGAGATGAATGACTAGTTAAATGTAGCAATCTCTCTTCTCCAGAAATTACTACTTAACTAGTTTATATCACCTTGAAAGATATATAACAACAATTACGCATATTCGATAAAGGCTAAAGAGTAGGTTTTTAATTCTTTTTTGTGCGGAGTAGTAGGAATACCTAATTTAGTTTCAAAATTTCGCTTGTGTTCCAAGAACTCAGCTTCATTCATGCTTTCGCGCTCTTTTTTCTTTTTTTCTCTCGAGTTCGAAAAAAAAGTGATACTCCAAGGTATATTTAACTAATTCTCATTAATTATTTTTTTCAAATAATATAAATAAAAGGCATATTCTATAGCACTATTTATATCTAAAGAAATCGATTCTTCATCACTTTGAAGAAATTTTATAAGCTTTGTTTTTACGTCATTTTCAATTTTTTGCCAATTTGGATTGATATTATCTTGAGAACTCATTTTGTATAATAACTGTTTCATATAATTTTTAAGAATTAATAAATTTATTTAACTTCTATTTTTTCATTATCCAACGATCCACATATCCCGTAACCGCTCACTTTTCCTTCCTAACCCCCATGTACGTCTCAATACCACAAACCACATAACTGCGATAATTAATAGAATAAGACAAATATATGCCGATAGCTGTGACATCAAAGTACTCTCACGGAGTGAGGATGCTACTGCATCTGCCACAATGGGAATTGTTCCTACCCCTCCTATTGAAATCTGAGGATGCGATTCAAGCAAAGAGGGGGTATGTGTTTTAACACTATCTCCACTATAATTTTCCAGCTGTGCAAGGTAAGGAGTCATATTCGGTATTTCCTGAAGTGTATTGTTGTTAGTTTTGCTAATATCGATTTCGTCACTTACCTCGGGAATAATCTCTGTATCTACTCTTGGAGATGAGGCATAGCCTCGAATTACTGATTCCTCAGGTATAGAAGTTCTTTCATTATCAGTGTTATCTGGTATAATAGCAGAGCTAGTGTCAGTGGCAAAGCCATGAGTCTTCGACTCAAGACACATGGTATCGATTTTTCCAGCTTGATCCATACTTTTTTCACGTATAAAATATTGACTGAGATCTCTACTAGGTATATCAGATGCGATAGCGTCATCACTCCGTGAGACAGAATTCGGTATTTTTTTTTCATCTGCCTCACCGCCGATCTTGATTGGTTCTGACGATAACTTAGATTCTAAGGAGTGTATCTCTGAAGTTTTCAAGGCCAGATCATCTTTCATTTGTTTCAATTCGTCATCTTTCGAAGCCAATGCATTCTCCATATGCACCAATTCACTATTTTTCGAAACTAGAATAAAATTCAAGGCAGATAACTTGGCTCTAAGGGGGTCAATCTCAGATTCTTTCATAGACAAGTCCTTCTGAGCTGAAGATAATTTCGTCTCCAATGCCTCCATCTTAGATAAGAAATCTTTCATTTCTTTGGATTTTGTACGAATATCAGCCTCGAAATCACTAAGTGAAAGATCTTTATCAATGATACGGGATTTGAGAGTATCTATCTTTGAGCGCAGTCGCTTAACCTCATATATAAGCTGATATACATGCTTGGAGAGTTTCTCATTATTGTGACGTAATTGATCATTCTCCTTATTGGTATTTTTGCTATAATTCGAATATACCTCTTGCATATTTTTATATTCACTAGTAATTTCGGAATTGGACTTGATACTATCACGTAATGCCTCCTCGAGTTCTTGTTCGCGGGCACTACCAAGCCTATACCCCTGCCCTTGTATTTTTTTGGATTCCATACTTTTGGTATCTCGCAATGTACGTACATTAGCCATATGATTTTTTCCCATATATTCCAAAAAATAAATGCTAAGAAATAGATATATTACTAATATTATCGATATTACCGATATTACCGATAATTTTTTTTTTATATATTACCGATAATTTTTTTTTTATATATATTACCGATATTACCGATATTACCGATAATTTTTTTTTATATATTACCAATATTACCGATATTACCGATAATTTTTTTTATATTATTGATATTACCAATATTACCAATATTATCAAGATCATGCGATCTGATGCAGTCAGGCTATCATCAGAAGATTATGATTATATTATGCAATATAAAGATGCAAAATCCAAACCTCTAGATATGCTTAGAGACAAATATCCTATGTCAAATAGCCGTTTTTATCGGATATGGAAAGGGAAAGAGGTTTGTATAAACACTTGGAATTCATCTTTGGCCAATCCAGGAAACGATATTCCAATATCTGTAGTTGTGGGAGAGAAAAAAAAGAGGAAATCAAAATCCAAGTCTACTCGCATTTCTGATCAGCCTCTTATTAATAAAGATCTAGATGCAGTAACATCCTCACTCTGTGAGACAGAAAAGATAGGTGGAATTTCGGAAGCAAAAAAAGAAACTATACCACCTGTTATCTTGCAAGAGACTGAAGATGTTTTGGAATTACATAAGAGAAGCCAAAAAGATATAGAAAAGATTAGAGCAAGTGGTCGTACTCTTACCTCTAAATTATCTGTTCCTTAGATTTGTAATTTATAGCGGAGCTAGTGTCTTTGACACATATCGATCACACAAATTATTATAATACCCAATTACTTCAGAAACTGATTGAATACTGGCGAATAATGCCTTTTCAAGTTCTTTTTCACGATTTGACTTATTCTCGCAATTCATGCATTTTTTTTTAAACTCTGTATCTGTCTCTTCAGAAATAGAAGGAATTGCATCAACATGGTGTACCTCAAGCTTATTTTCAACCTTGTGCATCGTAACTGGGATGATGAAATCTTTTCCATTGCAATGAAGCTTCATTTCGGATTTAGCCCAATCCATCGCACAATCATGTTTTTTAAGGAAGGGATTACTCAATATAACCATAGACTTTTCGTATTCAATAACTGCAAAATCTAAATGAAATACACAGCCGGGAGCTAGGGTTAATGGTACATTATAAACCATTCCAATAGATTTGGTTAGGACAGTGGATGCCCCCTTGAAATAAAACGTCGTACCTTTATCAATTTTCAAACCCAATCGCTCAGCAATGTCCCTAGACATAAGTAAAGTATTTGAGCAAGAATCGACTAAAATTGCCGAAAGTACTAAACGTTTGATTTTACCCCGCACAGTCGCAATATCTATCACATCTTTATCCCGAACAAAGTTAATTTCCATATCTTCGATAACTTCTTCATCCTCGGTATTGCTTTGAGGGTGGACTTCATTTGTGGGATTAGAATTCTGGATGATTCTGCGTATAATCCCCTCCAATAAAGCGGAATTTTCAAGCTCGCTTTGGATTATCTCACGAATTCGTCGTTCTAGTAAAGTCGAAGTGGGATTTTGTGATACTCGAGGAGAAACTTGAATCTCCTTACCCTCTGAAGGATATGCATCTTTCTTGCCTTTGGATCGGGATTGTTTGTCGGATATCTTCTTAATGAGTTCTCTAGGTCGATCTACTTTTTTTTAATTCTGGATACATTAACATTTGATTCTTCACTAAGTGCATTATCATCAAATTCACCATCATCCTCTTGATCGGAAATAGCAGATTCATTAGGGGTTTCTTCCGTATCACAGCTATTATCAAATTGATCTTGTGAGAACCCATCGGCGAAATTCACACGACCAGCTCTTTTCCTAGAATTATTAACCATCATATTCTTAATTATAGAACAACTGCGATAAGTATGACCTAGCTTTTTACAAATCTCACATTTGCGTTGAGCTTGTCTAGTACTTAATCTAGGACCTCTAGCCAGATTTATTGTCGGACTTTGTGAATTGGACAACCCTTCAAGCTGATCTATTTTATTCACAACATTGATTATCGCGTAATCAATTTCCATCGGTTCAAACACTCTATTATCCTCAGCCTCAAGACCCATTTCTGCATAGTTTTTCAATTCCTCGTAGTATTTGGCTTTCTCAGTTTTGGGGCGAAAATTGCGTTGAAATGGCTGGGATTCTGGTGGTTGGAATACTGGCTGTTGAACGATTTGCTGAGGCGGTTGGAATGCGGGTTGTTGAACGATTTGCTGAGGCGGTTGGAATACTGGCTGTTGAACGATATGCTGAGGTGGTTGAAAAGTCGTTCCATTCATACTATTTGCACTTCCATAATTAAACGAAGAAGGCCTACGTTTAAGCCACAAATTTTTGAGATGAGTAAAGAATGCATTGTAATTTGCGGGATTTGCACTTTCCATTCGATTGAAAAGGTCATCAGGTAAATGATTCATAAGGAATGACAAGGCATTAGCATCGTCATCAGCAACACCCAATAATAGGGGGCGTATTCTCATCTCATATGTTTCCGGCGTATCATTAGGTAAAAATTTTTCGTAAGCTAATCTCTGGAAAGCAACTTGTTGTGATCCGACCATTTCTGTCTGATATTTATAACGTAACCATGCAATAAAACGAGCTGGAGTATCAATATTATTTCCAGCATGTTGAGCAGGTACATCTGCATATTTTCGACCAAGTCTACTTTTTAAAATAGCTACTTTATTGGCATCATTGAGATTTGTTATCGCAGGAATAGCTAGTATTGCGTGAATTTTATTATACCATTCATCGGGCTGAACCTGTCCATCATAAAATTCAACATTTGCAAGTAAAGGAGTAATACCAGTTAAGTCACCTATAGCTGTCATATTTTGCAGGTTATTCTGAAGCGCTAAAATTTGCTGATTTAAATTTATTATTCTTAGCCGAGAATCTTTTTCCTTATTTTCCCATTTTTTATGCTTCGCCTTTTGTTTGGTATGCTTACCCTTCCTTTTTACATGCTTCCTACGCCAATTTTGTAATTCAGCTTGACAGATTAAGAAGATCGAAATTATTATTCACCGTATCCAGCTGAGCCTGCAATTGTGTAATAATTTGCGCATCTTGGTGATTTTGGGTCTGAAACTGAGTCGCAAAATTATTTAACTGATTAATTGTATTAGCATCTCGCTGATATTGGGTCTGTGCTTGGGTATTTTCCCACTCTGCTATATCTCGAAGTCTATGCACAGAATCATTAACTGTAATAATCTTGTTTAGAATATCTCTCTGATTCCAAGCCGAAGTTTGTGGGTTCCGAATATAATCATCAATATGTCCATTTTCATCTAGAACTGTATCAAATATGGTACCAATCTCATTGGGAGCTGGTGGCTGAATCTGATTCGGCTGAGCCATCTTAACTATATTAAGTGAATCTTTGATTTCTGCAGATTTATTATACTTCCGAGAGGTAATTTTCGAATTTTCTTTTTTAAGATGACCACTTCCTCTTCGAGTGTAGACAACCATTGCTCTAGATCAAGAATATAACCCTCTTTTTTATCAGCATCCTTTAGAGCTAGTCTGAGGCGTTTTTGTAAATCAGATACCTGGAATTGAGTTCTTGAATTTCCTTTTCATGAGCGATAATAGTGTTATCCTGAAATGAAATGGTTTTCTTACGATATTCAAGATCCTTGATGAGACTACGGATTTTTTTCTCATTTTCGCGGTTTATATCTACTTCTTTACCTAACTCTTTGCGCAACTCCCGATTGGTACCTATCAGTTGTGAGTATGCAGGATCGGTTTGGAACTCCATGTCAAAAAATCTGATCTTGGTTTATAGTATCGATTATAACATTTCGTGATCATGGTAATGAATGTACCTACTATTATAATCAGAGCCGATGAGGAATTAAAAATTGTTCTTAGAGTAATCTATTATCACGTACCTGGTTTTTATTCAAACGCGAAACAGTTACAAAAGGCTTGTTGGAGAGAAGGGTACGATCATTTTTTCCTGCAAGATATCGAAAAGTGGTTAAAGAACCAGTATGTTAATCAAATACATCTCTTTCCACAAAAATGCAAAGCGGGGGCGGGATTCCAGAAGATATCCATTCCTAATAAAGTTCATCAGTGCGATTTATTGCCACACGGTCATGATGATCAGGATGGTGAAAAAATATACCTCTATACTTTAGTGGTAATAGACGTGGCAACTCGCTATAAAAATGGACGTTCGCTAACATCGAAGAATAGTTTAGAAGTTTGGAATGCCATCGAAGAAATTTACAATGATCCCAACAATCCTCTCACATGGCCAAAATTATTAATGCTGGATGGCGGTAAAGAATTCTCTGGATATTTTTCACGGGGAATGGAACGTTATAATGTATTTATCTGGGTCATTGATCTTTATAGTTTTGAAAGTCTAGCATTGGTTAAAAGATTAAAACGAAGTTTGGCGAAAATAATATATGATATTCAATATGCTATAGAATCTAAATTACCAGCAGGAGAGCGTTCTACATTATGGAATATGATTCTTGAAGTAATTTTTGATAATATGAACAACAGTCCTACACGATTAATCGGAATGACCCCATCCCATGCTATGATGTTGGAAAAAGTGATATCTAAACCTTCCATAAAATCCAAGAGACCGATCGGAGAAGATGAGATAACACTACCAAAGGGTGACCTGCTTTGCAATAAGTATATTATTTCGAAGGAACGTGAGAGTATGCGTGAGGCTGATTTCTTAGAATATAAGCAAAAATGAACTAAAAGAGTGTTCTTTAGCCTTTATTGCATAAAATGTTCATGGATATACCAAAAATATGACAATTGTGGCATATCAATGTAGTAATAAATAGTATTAAATCATTTAATAAAAAAATTTGTATTAGTTCATTTTAAACTTTAGTATTAGGTTCAATCCTTTTGGATTTAATGGTAACAGATCACATGTTTTCAGATCAATTTTATATATATGAGAAATAATTCGTTTTGGAGATGTGCTACTTTATGGATACTTAGCACTATCGTTTTCCATCATTTGCATCATTTACTGCTCTTTTTACATTCCTTTTAATATATTTTCAAGTTGTGGTATTGAAATTTAAGCAATTGGCCTTATGAAGTACATCATTAACATTTTTTTTGTCTTCTAACTAAATCTAAGAATTTTAGGAAAGATTGGCTATGAAATTGGTTAAAGCAACTTCATTTGAAACTTTTAAAAATTTATATCCTTGCACTACCTCATGCACGAAGGCAAGCTGGTCTAGGACATCGTTACCAACAAGAGCGCTGTCTACTTGGTTACCAGGATCATTTTCCCAGACGCGGAGTGTGTCTATACTCACCCACTTAGTCCAACTATTATCATCCCCAATTGCAACTTCAAATGTTGTTGATGCATGAACCAGGCGAGCGGGTGCTCCATATCCGATAGTAACACCTAAGACAGTTTTCCATCCTCTTCTTCCAAATATCCTACGGACATGATAAGGAAGGATAGTTTCTGGTGCACCTGAATCGAGAACAGATTTATACAACTTATTGTTTTCTGCAGGATCACGAAAATTGTAACCAAGCATAACAGAATTTGTTGTTCCTAATCTTCTAACTTGAATTCTAACCTTTATTGTAAATAAGCAAGTAACACAAATACATATTGACTATTTTGCACTAATTTTATCACAGATTTAAAACACAATAATTATTCAAAGGTCAGACCATATGTTCATTCCTAGTACGTAGAGCACACACTGTCCTTGCTGGCTGAGATTTCACAAGTCCGTCACGACGCGATTTATCAACTGGTAAATATATTGCACCAGGCATTTCATCTTCGAGGTCTTCTAGCTCTTTACTTGTATATTCTGATGTCCCGTATTTTTTCACTTCCTGTTTATACACCAACACCCAGCTGTCTTTATGTTCATCGAATGTGCCTTTATCAATATTGTCAAAGAAAAAAAGGAGGTTGAGCCCAGATTCATCATCTTATTCCAATTCAGAGTCAGTTAAGTAAAAGAAAACCGTGTACTTGTCACAATCATCCATTGAGACAGGCCATCTAAAGTTCTGACCCACACGATCTACAAAGAAATTAGTTAGAAACAGTGTAAAAGCACTGCCATATGTATTGTTGGTATGTTGTTCAGGGAAAAGTTCGGCCTTACCCAGAAACTTTTGTGATTGCCCTGGATTTTTTTCATACTTGCGAAGGGATTCAAGAGTCTCAAATGGGTTGGACATTTCTGTCGTGGTAGATGTGAGTGTTTTGGACGGATTGGATGCTGTATTATTAAGTGTTTACTTGAGAATTAAATCATTTATTTAATGACTCTGGAATGTTTTGGTCAAACTAACAATGACAAAAACCTGATGCTTTCTTTCCGATGGACTTCAAAAACTTGGGTATCTTAAATATCTTCTTTTCTGTAGATATCATTTAATAAGGTTAATTAATAACGAACAGCAAGACAGGTGATGTAGATTTAAGATATTCAAATCCAGTCATGGTACTTACGTTTCTCTTTGTCATTAAGTCTCAGGTTAGTTGTTGCAGAAGTATTAGACATGATGGTTTATTATCACTCGGATAAAACTAATGTATGAAAAAAAAGATTTTTTATGAAAAGTACGAATTGAGGATATATATTTGTAATAAAATATAATTAGCTCGTGTCATGTGCCATGTGGCACAAGAATCAGAATATTAATATTATTAATATGAAATGAACGAATTCATCATATTTTCAATGCAAGAAATCATTTGATTTAAAGGAAACAGATGAGAAAGCTATCAAAACAAGTGGTTGCTTCACAACTGCATTCGAGGCATCATGTGAAAAGTTTATAAAAATTCGAAAACAATCTTTCACTTTAAGTCTCGCACAAGAGAGATTCCAGATCTTAAATCAGCTATAAAAGCAATTAAAGCAATTGTTGGTAATTATTGTGGTTATACCATAAAAAGTAAACGACCTAAGGAACAGCGAGTTTAGGGGGTATTCATACCAAATTAACCGCCAACCATATAAGAGTATTGATTTTGGAGATAAAGGCGCACCAATGCTTCCGCTATATAAACCAAAGACAGTCAGGAACTCTTCGATGTAATAGATGATCCTGTTATCGAAGAGAAGCGCTCAAGCTCCGATTCTCATACTTTGATTGAAATAATTCAAGAAAATTCTAATTATGTTGTGAAGTAGTCCGCATGGAAAAAAATATTTATTGGCTTATATGATAATTTTGTTCAGATTTTTTTTTTGTCGTTCTATAAGAGTATTCAAAAAAATTTAAATTTAAAATAATGGAGCTCAGAGTCGAAGACACAATGTTTAGCTTTGCCAATTGATTGGATTGAGATACTTTGCGTCGAGACAAATCTCAGTTTTTTACTTTCACGCCAGACATGCTTATAAATTTCACCAAGTATTAGCTTGTCACAAACGGAACACAATTTTTTTGGGACGTGATTTAAAATGCCTGGAGCACCCTGTGCTACGCCAGCATCCTTTCCCACAGATCGTTCCATCACTCTTGATATATTGGCAGGATAGACGATGTTCCATATGAGGTAATCTTGATATTATTGTGTGTTAAGCTTTCCTTTCACTTTTTATTACAAGGAAATCGGATAAACATTTAAAAATGCGAAATATGCAGAGCATAGAGTCTCTGACTCATATGTTTCAAGACCACTTAACTGAATGTCTACTCGGATCTCTCATTTGGGGCAGTCATATTTCCTGAGATCTAGAGCATTGTGTACTCCGCGAAGCATTATCAAAGGGGCGGGTAATTAATTTCAATTTGAAAGAATAAGTATGTCAATATATTATCAATACGACCATGGCAACCGCCTCAAAAACCCGAAAGCCCAAAACTAATAACTTTACCTCGATTTTGGACCTGTTCCTAGAAAAATATAGCTTGTCCACCGAATCTAATCCATCACAATTACGTGTATATGCTAGTGAACTCGGTGCTATGTTACCAGATTGGAAAGCTTGTAAAAATGTGAAAGAAGCTCTTCGCCGACGTCAATTCAAAGAAGAACAGATCAAAGCTCTTGTACCGGATAAAAGGAATGAAAAACTTACTATCAAAGAGAGAGCTCAATACTGTGCGAAATCTGGAGATCCATATGATATTTACTTACATGCTTTAGATTTAATCAAGACAAAAAATGATAGTGATGAAGAAATTGTCGCATCCAGCTCACGTCTTACATTATTTCGTAAGGAATTGAAAGAAGCTGGAGTTGATTCTAAAGTAATTGATAAATATGCTAAATTTTCAGATCTTACTCAAGCATCTAACGAAATTCAGAAGAAGCAACTTGTACAGCGATTACCCATTGCGCCTAAAACCCCTAAGCACTTCTCCTTAGAGGAGGGACTTAGAAGAATTCAAAATATTGATACTACTAAAATTCCCACTATGCAGGATCTTGCGGATGTGATTATGATGTTGAGCATGAGACCCGCTGAAGTTACTACTCTTCGTATTATCCATTATGAACCCAATGAAGAAGCCAAGCTTCAAGTTCCCAACTCATCAGACCCTCCGGAATGGTACAAACCCGGTTATTATTGGTATTGTACAGGATATGTTAAGAATAAGGGAGAAAAGAAGGTTGATCCTGAGCCTCGACAATTCCTTTCCATGGAAAAGAATCCAGAACGTGCAAGAGAATTGCTTACTTGGATTCAAGATGCCATAGCAACCAGAAAGTTACATGATCCTGTATATAGTGATAATGGAAAACGCAATATTAGAGCATTTAGCAAATTTTTAAATGCATATGGTATTACTGCCAAAAGATTGAGAAAAATAGGGAGTAAACATGCTTCTAAAGTTCATGGTAGTCAAAATCCAACGGCACAACATCTTAGTTTACTTTGTAGAATTGCAATGAGACATAAGATCAACCGTTTTGATTCTGGAACTTATTATGCTGAGGGTGACACTTCTTCTGATTCCGATACCAATCTTGATACTAATACTGAACCCGAACCTAAATCTCAGCCTAAGAATTATAATCCTTTCGATGCCCAAATCGCAGAAATAGATTCGATGTTAGCAGAAATGTGATGCAATCCAACTTGAATCAAAAAGATCTATAAAGCTATTATATCAGAAACTGATATCGGCAAATTTTTTCTTGATTACTCATCATGGATTGCGGGTGATAGTAGATATAATGGAAATAGATAAATAATCATTAGTTATTTTTTTCTGCTAGAGATATAGTGTATAATATATCAATAGTAATTTTGATTAATATGGTATGGTACTTAACAAGATCCCAGAAGAACTTGATGATCTCCAGACATTGCTTATCTATTTAGAGCAAGTCTTGGACGTGGATCTAGATAATGAAAATCTTAAAGTAAAATTTGTTAATGGCCTGTCATTAGAGAATGGACAAAGTCCAGAGTCCCCGACTCATATGTTCCTATTTCTTGTGAAATGGTGTTCCACACCTGGCACTAACTCCACTATAAAATATGTATATTTCTGAATTGGCAATAATAAACCTCTGAATGAAATAATCGAACGTTTAAAAAATATTGAATTACCTCATCCAGATAAAACTCCACGCCATTGCAGATTACGCAAAAAAGGATTTCTTAGATCCATTGAATTTTTTTACGCAATGTAATATGCAATGTCCAGATCCTTCATCAATGCAACAATGATTTCTACAACATCCATACTTATTTACTATATGTTTTATACAATAACCACCTCCCCATGGCTCATGAAACAATTTACCACATTCCTGACATTTATCAAAGTAATCTAGAAATTTACTATTATTAAGTTTTTTTACTAATTTTTTTATATAACGAAATTCACTTGTTTTTTCGTAATCTCTAGGTATATCATCATCCGAATCAAGGTACTTCACTGAAAAATTAATTCCGGCATCTTTCATTGCTTTAAATCAAAAATTTGATCCATATCGTATTTGTTATATATTAATTGCAGAAAAGCTAAATTACAATTAAATTAAAATCACGTGTGCCGATCACTTTGCTAGAAAAAAAAATGAATATGACTCGCAGGATGTTTCATTTTGATATTTGTGATGGATGATAGAGGAAGGAATTACTTAATATCAATATAGACTTTGGGTATTCAATAACTACAAAGTCTAAATAAAATACACAACATGGAGCTAGGTTTAATGGCACATTATAAACCATTCCAAATAGATTTTGTCAGAACAGTGGCTACCATGCTTCACACTTTTATCGATTTTTAATCCCAATCGGTCAGGAATGTCCTTAGACAAGACACAAGTATTTTAATTATTGTAAAAATACAAGTTATACGTTATTCTTTATTAACCTAGCGAAATGTCCTTTATGTAATGATTACATAGATTGATAATATAAATAATAATATATAGTAAATAATTAAATTAATATTGAAATGAACGTGAATTAATTGTCACGAAATAAATTAATGTTACGAATGATAATAAAATAAACTACTTGTTTGATCATTGATTTATCATAATTTCTATGACCTTCCGTGATACACGATATCAATATTAATATACAATATTTTTAATATTTTTTTTTCTCACCAGATTCTATAATGTTAAAATTTATTCGTAATAAAGGTATTCGTCTGTTTTTTTTCTCAACAAAGTTTTATGACCTTTTTTTATATCCGTATATTGATAATATTATATTGATAATATATAGTTCAAGAAAAAAGACTTCAAGAACTTGAAAAAACTTTCGATAGAAAAGGTAGTAGTAGCAATTAAATTATTTCTCTGACGTTGACGTTTATGAATTATTAATCGATATATATTTTCTTATTAGTTCCTGAAGATATCGCTACGAATCCAGACGTTGTCAATCTCATTTTAAAATATCTAAAAGATAAAGAAAATGACGAAATGCTGGCACTCATATTTATCTGGAATAACGCGGGATTCAATGATACAATGGTACCAAATTGTCGTAATGGTGTCACGGGGCAGACACAAGCAACTATAATCGCAAATCTAGTCACAAATGGAGCGATAAATTATATGAATATGAATACATTATTTATTTTTCAGAAAGGTGAAGCAATCGGTAATTGGGCCAACAACGTGGAGACAAACTTATCTTGGTATGAAATAATTATACATTTCAAATTCTTTGGCATCAACTTATTCCATTATTCTTTCTTAAAGGGCAAGAAAACAAGCCGGGGTTCCCAATATTTGTCATCAACTCATAAGAATAGGTAAGATTTCGGCGCACACAGCAAATGCAGATGTCGAGGATTATTTATATGTTTTAAAATGAGAAAAAAAGATAAAAGTAAGTATTTGTTTTTTGAAATGAATCGCCACTTTTTTCAAAATCATTATGATTAATAATCCATTTGATAATCTAGCAATTTTGTCAGTCAAACAACTTTTATTAAATTCATTTGTTAATTTGTTAATTAATTTATCATTTTCTTGTGCTTCAATCTGAGAAATATCCCATTTCATTTATTGATTTATAAAAAGAAACAAAATTTTCTTTTCTTTTTGTTTTTAGAACAATTTTCCATTGTTCAAGTAATTCATTTGATTTATTAGTGATTCTACTTGTCAAATCATTTTTATTTAATAAGTTGCATGATCCACTTATCAAGTAATCAACATTCTTTTTCAATCTTTTTTACTTTGATATTTTTAGGAAAAAAAATCCATCCACAAAGAACGTTGGTTTTTTAATCATCCCACGTTGATTAATACAATAAAAAAAAATAAAATCAATTTGGTGTGACGTTAATGTGCAATATGCGACAAGATTGTTATTTTAGAGATAGATGATTGTCTTATTTTTAAATAAATAGTAATTGTTAACAATTTCTTCAATGACTTTTTCTTGGTTTTTGTTATGTTCTATAATATATTTCCTATACAAACAGCACAAAAGTACCGATCCCGTTGAATTCTTGGTTGTTGGACCAGATTGGCATGGACCTGATTTAATGTTAGGAAAACCATGGTTGCAAAAAAATGGCGCAACGATAGATATGTGTAATAACAAGCTTTCTTATACATGATAATTTTGCAATCCCAATTTTCCAAAGCGGGTAATCGACATTCTACTAAAAATATCTATAATATATTTGCCCAATTACACTACGTAGAATACAATTATTATGTGATCACCAGATCTTCTCTGTTTTACGAATAAATAAGAGGTATGTATTGTTGTTGTATAAAAACGATTAAGCTTATTTTTTGACATCGAATGGGGGCCTACCTATCAGAGAAATTATGCAAATATGTGTCTTTGACACTAGCCCCGCTATTATGATTGGTAAAGGTAACGGATCGCCCATAGAAAAACGATTAATGTATGATGTTGTAGGAGAATCGTCCGAGATCGCCCATAGAGAATAGATTAATCCCATTCATGAGAAATATTGCTCCGAAATTACTAATTTATCGATTGTAGTGTTTTGCATCTTTAACAGAGTGACCCATTGAAACTACTAGTATTATAAAACACACGTTATTAGAATGAGTGGTTCAACTTACTATTACAAAATAAATATCGGATATAATCTGACGTAGTATTATGGCCATTTCTAACCTTAAAGCCCTTGCATATAATATCTTAAAAGAATTCGAAGATCCCATTGTCAGTGGTAAGGATTTATCAGAGCTGAACTGTTCAGAATGCGACAAGAAGATTATTTCGTCTCCTCATATCAAATCTTTCACAACATTGAAATGTGGACATACGTTTCATAGACTTTGTCTCGAAAAAAAGATTTTACTTGCTTATCCGAATGTATGTCCTTATCCCAATTGCGATGAAAAACTTGACCTAATAGAATTTCCTAGGCGTGATTCTGAGTCGAGTGGAGTATAAAGTCTTTGACCGTGACTTCTTCGTGAAAATTGGAAGGAATTCCGTTAATATATTTGAAAGAATCTTTCTTAGAGGTTGATAGTTGAGTAAAGGAAGAAATTTAAATTTGATAATCCCTCCGCATAATCAATCAGATAATCTGTATGTTGTACGCGTTTGATGGGGCTGTGCAACAAAAATTATTTCTAGATTCTCTTTTTTTTAGTACAAAACATGTCACAAACCAGGTCCAGTGGTAGTGAAAATTCAGAACATCTACACGACCCAGACTTTCTCAGCAATTCTGCATCATCATTCAATACTCGAGATGTTCGTTCATTGAGAGTGAGTTTCTGCTCAGCTACGCAAGCGAACGAAGTTATTCCTAATAGAAATGGTACGTTGTATCAACATTCCTCTTAGCAAACTCAATACTTACAACTTAATTTCATATAGTCAACATTCCACAAGAATACATTCTCCCAGGTGTCAACCGTACCGTGCTCGCAATGGAAGAGCTAGATATTGACCAATTATGTCAAAATGATCATGATTATGTTAAAACATTCATTTACAAATTGCACGAAGTTGTCAAGAATACGAAACTTGTTATAGGAACAAGCGAAGCTTCTACTGATACATTGGTAGCCAATTTAATATTTTGTGTTATCGAATTTGATAGATGGCCCTTGGTGGTTAAGTTAGTATTGGTGGAAATGTCTTTTGTTTATGATATACTTTAATAGTTTCTTAAAGATTGCATTACATTCAAACTTAGATTACATCCATTGTTTAAATTTTACGTTGGAAATGTAATTTTGTCAGCAAAAGCCGAATTTGTAATTAATTATAGAAACTATTCTTTATTGGTCGTTGAGGTCTGTATGTTATTGATTGCTTGACAAATGCGTATTTTTGCTAATTCAAACAATCTTTTTAATAGGATAAACATCTAAATAACATTAGGCCAACCAATGACTATGGGGAACCCCAAATAGGTGCTGAAATTCTTGCTTGTGGGGATGAAAATATACGTCAAGCTCGTGAGGCTTTTAATATGACTATATTTGCAGTTCGTGTGGTTTCCACTTATGTTACGTTTTACCGTGCTACGATCAGTAAAAGTTATTGGAATGAACTTGCTATAGGTTGCCCACGACAGCAATCAATCACAGTTTTAAGATGGCCAGGGAATAGTAGTGATCCAATTGTTGGTTTTGATCTTGCAGAACCAAATGGAAGAAGAGGTGTGTTAGAAGCATTATCCAGGATTCGTCATTACTTCTTATACTAGATGAAAATCTATTATAATAGTACAGTATGGTTAGCTGAGATTAGTAATAAAAATAATTTTCTCTTAAGAACCTAATAAGGTTTTACTTGAAAAGGTTCATTTTTATATATGTTTTATTACATTATACGGTCATCAATGTTGCATATAATCAAGAATTTTTCTTGGCAAATTTCAGTCATGTGGTTTTTTTGCGATGTAGCTTCATTGAAAAAATTTTTCTTGACAAAGTGATCAGTGTGAAATTTTTTCATGCACTCATGTAATTTTTATTAACTCAAACTTTTGAATATATCCACATCATGTAATTAATGAATTATAAAACTAGCACTCAAAGAGGCGCATAAAATTTATTAAATATATATATAAACATATACATAAAAACATATATACATTATTATCTTCTAATACTGGCGCTACCAGCATCTTTGTATGTTCTTCTGGTTGTCCTGGGTCTCAATAACATTATTAATTGGTGATTCGTGAATAAATCAGAGAAATGTCGATCATTTTAATATAAATTTTTGGTGCTAATTAATATTATTAAAATTAAAAAATTTTCAAATCTCACTGTCCACACTTACAAATCCTCATGTCTTCCCAAAATTTTTATGAGGTAACGTATCCGACTTACTCGTATTCATTGTTTATAACAAAGCCCTATCTATGAAAGCGAAATTTTACTTACTATGGGTTTTCGTATTTAGGAAACGTGAAAATGGCCAACAACAATATTACTCTCAATTGTCTTGCTATTCCTAATAGCCCACGTAATCAACTTTCAATCAATAGTGTTGTACTTACAATTACGATTTCCAGAGATGCAACGGTTGATGATCTCCAAACCGCAATTCAGAATCAATTGTCACCTCCATTCAATAATATTCCTCTCGACATTCGCCAGATTTATTATTCTGGAAGTGTAGATGAAAGGCGCATGCGATCACCAGCTCCAATCTCTAGTTTTTCAACGATAATCCTCCTAGAAACATATATCACATTATTGCATACTCCCTACGTGAACCAGGGAATGAATAATTAGATTTTTTTATTTATATTCGTATCGTGTAATAGTATGTCCTTCTGGGGCTATATTTTTTATGTCTTTACTTCAGTAAAGTTTTTATTTCGTAAAATAAAGCAAGGTCTATGTAACCATTTGTCTTATGTTCATCCATGTTTTTTATCTGAAATTAATTCAAAAAAATGAAGTCGTTTATCCATATTAATATATACGTCAAATATGTCCCGTAAATCTTTTACTTCGGACCAATACCACGAATTTATCACATAGGCCAGCCTTTACATTGAAATTTTTCTGTTAAAAATAATTTTTACATATCAATATCAATATCAATAAAGTTTTAAAGTAACGACCACCACGGTCGGATTTATTTATGCGGTAAAAAATAAAATAAGATACAGGATAGATAAAAATAATATAGATAATAATGGAGTTTTAATTTTCATATGGAGGGGATGATACTGTTGAACTATCTTCTTTATCTCCATGTGAATCACGATCCGCATTTAATAATAGTGATAGGTTGACGATTAGGATTCTCTATAAAAAAAAGTTAGATATAGATTCGCCATAAAAAAATAGACAAGTAAATCCATACCCGAAATAGCAATAATGTCTCCACAAAATTATAAACAGTATCTCTATCTGTGAATTGTATCGGGATATCCATTGAACGTAATCTAAAAAGCCTATTTATATCATCTTTATCTCGAATAAGGATATTCAGATGAAGTTTTTGTCCAGCAATTTGTATCCCAATAATTCCGAATTCATCTTTTTTTGGTTTACAGCCTTTATGTACCCAATACATACCGTCATTCATCTCTCGCCATAATTTTACCCAATCGTTTTCTTCCTTATCTTTATCACAAAAAATACAGGAGCATTCAGCAAACATTAATTCATAGATTTTTTTCCCACGCTTCACCATAAACATAATGTCAGGACGTTTGCCAGTCTTTCCTCTTCGATCTTTACTTGCTATACTCTGTCGTTCCGCTCTAAATGAATAAAAAATATAAATGTATGATTATCCGGAAAAGATAATAATATTATACTTACGTGCTAACAAAAGCGAAACTTTTTATTGGTAATTTTTTTAATGAAGCTTTCACCATAGGAACTATAATATCTGTAACATATGTTCCTTCATTCTGAGATTTAATAAACTTATTTCCAAATGCTGGATTCCTCCAAACATCACCTCTGTTCAAATAGCAGAAAAAATGTAATCAATATTTTTTTAGAATAAAATCCATATTATACTCACATTATATCGAGAATTCCAGATGCAATTTCTTCGAGAACTTCTTCCGACTCATCCCAATTTCCATGTGAGAGTTCAATAGGTATTTCCTCATATAAGGTATTGCTATAAGTCATCACAAATTCATCACACACATCTCTGATACGATGAGGGGTTAATCTCTCCATACGTTCTACTGGCTCCATAAAATCTTTATATTCATTTTCTGCCTCCACAGATAAGTGCTGTATAATATCCGAATCGTAACTAATTACTTGACTTGCTTTTGGATCTTTCCATGAAAGGTCAGAAGGTTTGATTTTTTTAAGGTATTTGCTTAATTTTTTGGCATATGGAGCTGAACTTTTACCAAGATTCAACTTTAATTTCCGTAAATTCGTTTCAATCTCCTCAATAGACACCTCTTCATCTCGCTTCGCAAAATCAATATCTCTAAGGCTACACACACCTTCGAAAGCATCATCAAACTAGCGTAGAAATAAATAAGTTAGATTTGGTTGCTCTAGAGAAACTTATAATAAAAACGTGTGCACACTCTTCAGAATATATTATGTAAAATCACCAACTATGCGTGGCCAGCACATAGATGACAATTCACATAATTCGTATATAATATCCATCTCAAACCAAGACAAAGAAGACTTCCCCATGCGTCTAAGGATTAATACAATAATGATTAAACCTGTGCTTGCAGGCTCTGGATATCTACTCAATCTGGTTTTAAGATTCTACGCTATTCATCATTCGATGATAAAAAATAATTTTTGAGAGTAGGAAAAAAACTAACCTTAAAAGGGATCTCATTAAGTTTTCTATATTTCTCCGAATTCCCTTCAAGCTCATTTTTTATAGCCGTGATCACATTATGAATCAATTGTCTCGAATCTTCTTTTGGAAACCACGGCTCTTCTTCTATTATTTGATGGACTATTGAAACTGCAGTAATATGTTCTAGGGGGGAATTATGAAGAAAATTATAAACTTTTTTGTATAATCCTGTATTAGACATTTTACGTAGTTAAATTGTTATAAAAAAAAAGATTAAAATATTTTAGTGCTAATGTAAAAGCGTCGAGTAACAATAACTTCGATATACTGTCCTTTTAAACGTTTTCGTTTATCTCTCTACATCTTCATTTGGATCTATAGAATGGGTATAATAAAGTGGAAGAAAGTAGTATTTACGCCAAGAATTTTCATTACAAAAGATAATGAATATACATGAGGTAATTAATCGAATTTGGTTAATCGCACAAATAAACATGCATGCAATATTACATTATATATAGTTAGGTAGTACACATCGAAATTCTAAAAATAATTTTCATTACATAGCCATGTACAACATATCGATTATCTGATTGATTATGCAGAGGGATTATCAAGGCACATAAGTGTCATTGCTTTGCAATAAATTTAAATCAATTCACGCTGAAATATATATACGACATAAATAATAGTGATTCTTCTTTTATGGTGATGCGAATACAATTAAAAGGGTGGACATATACTAGCAATTACGTTTAATCAAGAAGGAATATAATAGCAGAGCTAGTGTCAAAGACACATATTTTTTTATTATTTTTCTAAATCGTCGCTAACATTATTTCTTGGAGTATTAATCCGCAACACTCATACTATCACTATTCCCTGTAGCGTTAATTTCATTGTCTGGATTATTTTCATTTACCTGCTGAGCATTTGTAGCATCCGCATAAGATGAAGGTTGAAGATCGGGTGCATTTGTATTAGATGTATTACGCTGTGGTGGAGATGCTGATCGTCTTCGTCTTCGACTTCTATTATCGGTAGACGTTCTTCGACTTCGACTTCTATTATCGGTAGACGTTCTTCGGTTTCTATTATTAGGAGATGTTTGATTCGAAATATTTCTGCTACGGATTCTATCGAACTCATCGTCAACTCTTTCCCAGAAATGCGTTTGAAATTCATTATAATATAGCAGTCATCCGTAATTTCACGGGATCGACATGTCTACAGTATAACCTTGTCATAACGAAGGTATGGTAACCAACAACTTAAATTCGTTGTGACAAAACTTCGTTGTGACGATCGGGATCTACGATTTTTTATTGTACGACAAAAACTTTTTTATTACAAAAATAAACATAAATATAATAATATACCAACATAAATATGATAATGACAAAATGTAAAAATTTTTATTTGAAAAATGATTTAATGCTAGTTTGTGTTTGTTTTTTAATTCTTAATAATCCCAATTTTCTTTTTAATGATTTAAGAGTTTTAGTTTCGTTGTAATCAATCTCAATATCACCTTGTTGAAGAAAATCGTACACTGTTTCAATGGCAGCAATAGCATCACTAATTGAAACTTTAGTCTTAGATGTGGATGTACTACTTTCACCAGTTTCTTCTTCTACTGCTGGAATAAATGAAGCAATAATTTCTTCTTCTGTTATCATTTCATTGTCTTCCACCTCATCATCAATTGAAATATATTCTTCTACTGCTAATGGCGAAGTAAACTGTAATGTATTGATTAAAATATTGATTTCATTATTTTGGTTGTTTGAAATATCTTCTATTATATTTATAGAATTTTCTATTTCTTCATTAGATAGTTCCCCATCTAATAAAGGAATAATCCCAGTTTTTTTCCAACAATTAAAAATAGTTGTTGATGTGACACTATTCCAGGACTTAGCAACATAATCTATTGCTTTTTTGATATCAATTGGTTTTGGATCTATACCAGTTTGTGCTAGATCATAATTTTTAATTTTCTTTTTAAGAAATAATTTTCTATAGTTTGCCTACAATTTATTAATTATTAACATCAATGTAATTTAATATTAACATTGAAACTAAAGAAATTACAAACCTTGAAACTATGAATTATTCCAGCGTCACATGGTTGTAGATGTGCAGTTGTATTTGGAGGAAGGTAATGAATTTTTACATTTGTTAACTCTAAATTATCCATTAAATTATGAGTTGGGGCATTATCAACGAGCAATAATATATTTCTATTTTCAAGATGCATTTTATTATTCAAATTTTTTAGGTAATCATTCCATATTGTAAGCTGCATCCATGCCTTACTGTTCCAATAATAATCAACAGGCAATGTACTTTTATCAACTCCTCTTAATGGTCTTGGGGTCTGATATTTATGAATAAATAAAGGTTTTAATTTTTCTGTTCCAATAGAATTGCATGTTAACAATACTGTTACTCTATCTTTGTTTTGCTTTATGCCTAGAATAGGTCCACTTGATAATCCACGATTTGGTTCCATTTTCCAAAAGAGACCAGTTTCATCACAGTTAAAAATATCTTCCAATCTGTAATCTTTAAGTATATTTCTTAACTCTATTCTCATTTGAGGGATTTGTTCTATGGGGGCACTTTGAGATTCTCCATGCTTGTTATATTCTTGAATTGAGTATCTTTGTTTAAAATTATGAAGCCAACCAGATGATGCTTTAAAGTTATTTACTTCTAATAATTCTGCAAACCTTAAAGCTTTTTCCTGTATAATAGAACCAGTGATTGTTAAATTACATTCAAGAGCCTTTTCAATCCATAATATCAAGGGTCCATCAATCTTAGAAGTAGATAAAGTACTTGTTCTTTTTAATCTTGCTTGATAGGAATTTAGGTCAGTACTAAGCCATCTTTCAGGATCTTTTAATATGTCACTCACTTGACCTTGACTGATACCATATCTTGCTGCTAATTCAACGTTTTTTGGTTCAGGTTTATTTTTTT